>JASAOA010001826.1:0-97793 GCA_030849815.1 Vickermania spadyakhi
CCCTTTTAGGGATGATAATAAAATAATTTGCGATAACCACGTCCTCTACTAAACACTTTTCGGCTTCATTATTGTACTTTGTTCGACGTCAAACTCGAACTTAGGAATAGAGCGGGACTGCTCCACTCCGAGGGCCACTGTGCCATCCGGACGGATGTTCTCGCCGAGAGAAACATCCCTCATTCGCAGGCTCGGATGCCATGGCCCACATCATCGATAGGGATATCCGTGATAATAGCGAGGATCCGAGCTCAACCACCCACGGCACACAGAAAGAAACTCATTTCCGAGCCTATTAACCCTACGACGGCAGTCCCAACAAACAGCGGCACCCGCGCCACCACCCTGGTTTGTGGAGGCGCTCAACGAGCTAAAAGGGCAGGAGGCTGTACAACGGCAAAGCTTGCACACAGAGGAGGAAAAGCAATGCCGGCAGCTTGGGATGGGGAGCGTCGATAACCGACAGGCTGAACAGCAGAAAGGAATGACGCGAAGAAAGAAGTCCCAAGAGCAACAGGAGCACCAGCAGAAGAAGTCAATGGTAAGAATTAACAAGCACAGTACGTGTGCATCATGAGAGTCAGTGCTAAAACGCTCCTAGCTACGGTATTGACACATCCCACCTGGTCCAGTCACCGACACCGCAGACAGTGCGGTGCCTTGAGGAACCTGCGCAAGAGCCCATCCGCTGGATCTTCCAGAAGCCGAGAATCCCGCGGTATTTGCACCAGGAGGACTTTGAAAAATGGACGCGCATCATTCGCACCATCATAACCGGTTACACGACAGCTACTGACGACGGCAAATATAGTATCCAGATGGCTCTCCTGCGTGCCCCCAGTATTTACCTCTCGGAGGCGAGGACGGCAAAAAGGACCCCCCAAGCAGAAGGTGAACCCTCCAACGAGCCATCTGACGTTCCACAAAATGAGACCCCCCTCGATCACCTGGAAGAGGAAGACTACGAGGAAAATAACGAAAAGGAGCCCCAAGAATCTGCTCGACAGGAATACGAAGAAGACAAGAGACTAAGGAACTTGGTAACCACGCAATGGAGACTTGTGGCGCTTGGTAAGGCGGTACGTTGGGGTCCAAACCCGCCAAGAGGGCAAACGCAGAGGAAGCCCAGATGATTCTCCGCTATCTGCACCCATACGAGGACCCATCAGTTCTACCAAGGGCACCTTCTGTGGATCCAACTTTCACGGGCTACAGCAGCAGGTGTGGACGGGTGGGAACTGCTGATGCCCCTTGTCGGGGACGAAGAGATTCTAACCGATATGACGGCACTGGTGCAGGACATCCTCCGGTACAAGGTCTCTAAGAAGTAGCGGCCATCCCCCGTAAAGGAGAAATTCACTCCGTACCAGCACGGCGTCTGGGGCGACGCAGGGTTAATGGTTCATTGGGCCACCCTTTTAGCGATGATAATAGAAAACAAAATAATAATAAAAAAAATATTTTTCTTTGTGTTGTCTTGAATTTTTTTTTTCTGGTCGAAGTCGAGGACCAGTTCCCCGTCCTCTACTAAACACTTTTCGGCTTCATCGGCTATACCAAAAGGGGCCTTAGGCTTTGAAGGAATCCGAACCCGCAGCCGCACATAAAATAAAGGCGGTGAGCAAGGCATCGGCAGTTTAGTAACACATTCCAATTCTCCCGAAGGAGACAATTCAAAATTACCTAGCTCTTAGTTCATCCAAAAGGACTACTAACAGGGAGCACGACGTGAACGTGGCTAGCAATAGCTTCCCGGGTAATACAGATAAAGATATTTCTTCTGAGACATTATTGTACTTTGTTCGACGTCAAACTCAAACGCAGGAATAGAACTCTAATCGGGAGAAATCCGTTGAAACAAGAAAAAGATCTCCAGTCTATGGTAGCGCTATGTTCAGGAGGCTGGGAACTAATCCATTGCTATCATGCTACTGCACGCGCTGGAGTCAGACACCCCACCCTAGGCATGCTACATCATGACTCAACAGCGCACTACCTTTCATACGTCGCTATACCTTCATGGTATAAGCCTTGCTTCATCCTCCGATACCTTACGCGAATATAATTCCCTTCAATTTTCCAACTGCTCTACCTCGGCAACGCTGGATCTCTACACTGATGATTCAGTCCAACCTTTAGAATCCTCCTCTAGCGCCTATATTATTGTGGACCGTAGCCCCCTTTCACGATCCCCAAAGTTCCATGTGCTACAAAGGACCGATGAGGATCGTATATATAAGAAGACGGAAAATAGTAATAATAATAAATAATGAATTACACCAATAATATAGAGAGAAACCGTAAAGAGCTAAAGCAGAAGGATAAACATCATTGGCCATTTTTTTTTAAAAGATTTTTATGGCAGTGAACGGGCATTAGTATTTTATTTTTTTTGTGTATGTACAACAAGGTATTGAAACATTCGAGAGCAGGACAACTGACAGAGAAAAAGGCTTTTATTCTGACCGACAAATCCACTGATTTTGATGTTATTCTATAATACTGACTCTCATTTATTTATAATTATATATATTTTTAGTTTTTTATGTTTTTTAAGTCTTTTTTCGTAAAGATGCTGTCCCCGGGCCCTCAACGAGATATGCTGGTTGTTAGTTAAAACGGACAATAATAGCCCCTCAAAATTAAATAGTAAAAGTATAAAAATAAACTCATTTTCACACAGAAGTGATGACAGGTTCCACACAAGCTACTGAGCGAGAAAAACAACGGTAATGTAAGGACATTGGCTTAGACTTCACATATACGTCTCATGCTCGCATATATCTCTCTTTGTTAGCTCGTGCTTTTTTTTCTTTTTTCGAGGTCTCGTTTTGTTTTTTTAAAATTGCACTGTTATTGCACAAATTGGACGTTTTTACTATTCGGGAGTGTGGAGAGTTAGCCAGGTAATGATCCATTAAGGTCCGAACTAAATCAACAGCAAAAAAAGCTTTATGGCCAACGGCCTAACCCTAACATTTCTATTCTAAACAATTGGAGGATCAATGAAGAGCCCTTCCTCTCTCTTTCTTTCTTTCTTTAAGCGAATTGGGTAGTACGAATGCGATTGCCGAACTTATCCAAGTGATCAATCTTGATTCCATCTCCCTTCATGGAGAAGGCTTCCGCAGAGACCTTGTTGAGTTCTGGGCGAACACGGTTGCGAATGCCCGACTTCGCGTTCTTGAGCACACGCTGTTGGGCATCGAATACGGCAGGCTTTATCGCTTTGCAGAAGCGGAGTATCTCTGCTTCGGTAAGGGTGTCCATCATTGATCCCATAAACTCTGCTAAAATCTTAGTGAAATACCGCTGATGCGCCGTGATCTTCTGCTCCCAACCCTCCGGCTGATCAATAATGATGTCCGGCGTGTTCTTAGCATCATCCTCGGCGAGGAGTTGGCACTTGTCATACGAGAGCGCAGGAATGAGCAGGTTGAGCAAACTGGCCTGCAACACCACGGAGTCTTCTAAATCAAAACTTGTTTCCATCACCTTTTTTCGAAGCTCGTAGCTCAGCGCTCGGCTGCCTGCAGGATCGTTGTCCACCCCCACAGCGTACAGCACCCACAGGCGCTCCATCCAGTCCCTCAGGCTATTCGCCCCGGCCTTCTGCAGCGAGTCGATACACATGCGAGAAATCAGAATGCTTCGTTCCTTCTTAAGGGATCGGTACGTTTGCTCCTCCTCGGATGTAAAGGTCAGCTCCTCTGCGTTCTCCAAGAACTTCTCCATGGTTAAGCGCAGTCGATTGAGGACCTGGTGGGGGCGGTGGCAGCACCATCGCTTCACGATCACGTCCGCGATGTTCTTGAGCTCTCCCTTACCGGGGCTCTCCTCCGCGTTGTTCTTCTTCCCCACACTGGAACCCCTTCGGACGGATGATTTCTTTCGCTTTGGCGCCTCGGCAGCGGACTCGAGAGGCGGTCGTGTTTGCCAGTCCGCGAGCAGTTTCTTTCGGTAGTTCTCCACACACTTCTTGTCCTGCAGCAGCCGCATCCAGGCAAGATGCGCCGTGGAGGGGATAAGCTCACGCATTCCAGAAAGCTCCACCGTGGACTCCGGAGTGATAAGGACATCGGAGTGAGGGTCGACCACCTCCTCCTTCTTCTTTGGCATCAGCACTCGCACCGTCAGCGTGGGCAGCTTGTCCAGTGTTGGTGAGGCCGCCGGTTCGGTTTCCTCGGCGGCGGAGTTCGTGGGAAACTCTTCCGGATTCGTCTCGGTCAACAACAGGGTCACCTCTTTGCGCTTCTTAAACTTTTCGTAGCTCACCGGTAAACGGCCGTAGAAGAGAATGTATGGCGTTTCTTTTCGACTGTGCTCCCACACAGTGAAGCAGAGCACACCCGACTCGCGCTCGTCGTCCAAGGGAACCATAATGACTTCTTTGAAAAAGGGCATGTTGTTCTTTTGCTGGACGCTTGAGTTCTGCTCAGTGCCCACAGCCTCCGTTAGCTCTTCATTCCACAAACTAAATCGGACTTGAGAGGTGCACGGCTCGGGATCGTACTCCGTCTGCGGCAGGTTTCGCAGTTTGGAAATCTCCACTTCGAGCTGGCGGCCACTCAACATGATTCGAGTTCCCTTTGAAATTGAAAATTTTTTTTTATTATAAAAAAGGTGCTGCTCTTTTTATAAAATGTGTGTGAGATAGTATTTATTATGATGTTTTATGTGTTATGCGGGGCTAGGTGGATGGTATATAGAGCAATCAAATTGAAAGGTTTAACGTAACAGTGAACACAATATTTTTAATCAAACAAAACAAAACAAAACAAAAAAAGGTTAATAATTAATCAGAGTCAAACCAGACTTATTGCAAAATTTACGAACAAGCAATGGGTATTATTCATCTGTGTATTTATGAAGCCGTCTATATATTCATATTTTTTGACCACTTTTGCTATTTTTTTTTTTTTTTTGTGTGGACCATTAACCATCATTCCACCGAGCTTCCTTCTCTTCTCTTCTCCACAGTGCAGTTGTGTCATTATTTGTAATTATTCTTATTCTTATTTTTTTTTCACAGAAAATGTGTCGATTTGCCATTAAAAGAATATAAAGGAGAAATGCGAGAAGCATCAAAGAAAGGAAACAAAGAAATCTACCATATACTCATACAGGGATCCATACATTGTAGAAGTTCATCTTTATATTTAGGGTATACAACACAAGAGAAACTCTACGAAAGGGAGAAAGCTTAACCCACGGCCCAGCTTTTTCAAAATTAACATATCGTATAAAAACGCCGCAATCAACTAAACGAATCAGAAGAAGAGGAGAAATACATTTCATATTTTCATTTCAGCATTTTCACTACGCAAGCTCCGAGAAAAAAAAAAGAGAAAAAAAGAAAAAGAGGGAAAAACAAAGGGTCACAACCCTCTCATCGAGATCGAGTCGATCCAATACTTCAAAATGCTTATTTAGATGCGTCGCTTCGTGCCACATCGACCCACTCTACAAAATAGGAAACCCTCTCTAGTTCCGAGAGAGTTAATGGAATGGCCGTATCGTGTGTTCCGCCCGCACAGTAAAACAGCACGCCGTCGTTCATCTCCTTCACCAGCTGTGGTGCAGTCTCTGCGGCCTCTGTGGGAGATGCTCCATCGCTTCGTGATGCGGCACCGCAAGGATCAGTAGAGAGGGACGGTGGTGCAGCTGACGGGTCGACGTCGTCCGTGTTCTTGAGAGGGTCCGAAGCAGCACCGTGACGCGGCAGACCCAATGCTACTGCGGCTTCGCGGAGCGATTTGTCCAGATAGACCGCGACCTGATTTCGACCCCAGCTACCCAACGGGGACACAGCGCCTGGTGCGAATCCGGTCAAACGCTCGACATCATCGAAAGGCACCAGACGAAAGCCCTTCGGGGCGGGAGGGACGCCTTTCGACGAGCCAAACAGCGGCGCCAACGTCTGGTGCACCTTCTTCAGCTGCACCTTGGCCGTGCCAGAGAGAACGATGAGAAACACCCGCGGCAAACCCTTTTCCGCGTAGGCATCTTCAATGGACTTTCGATACGCCTCAGGGTCGAGCGGCGAAGCCCCTTCCTGACCCGCACGGCTCTCGTTATCCGTGGGGAAACCACCATCCCCACCGCTTGGAGGCTGCGTCTTCTTCTTCTTCGTGTGAGCGGCTCCGGGCGCCTTGGAAAGGGGCGGCGGACCCGGGAAGACGGGCTCCACGATGATGCACTTGGCGATCTGCTCCGGGGCACAGCCGATCGTCGCGGCGCTGGACGTCACTGTGCTGACATCTTTACCAGGGAAGTGCAGAATTCCAGAACGAATGGCAGCGGAGATTAGTGGCGAACCGGGAAGAAGCGGTGAGGAGGACGACGACGCGTTGAGGTGCGCTTGACCGCTCCCCTCAGCTGCCAGATCAGAACAGGACGACATTCGGAAATGCTTTTTTACTCCACGCTCTGATGAGCTTCTCTCTCTCTCCCTGTTTCTGTTGGGTTCTGTTGAGGGTTAATGAAACTTTTTTATTCTTACTTTTTTTTTTCCCTAACCATAGAGCGTCACTTTACAATAGAAAATCAAAATTGAAAAGTAAATAAAGAAGTGATGAATACGAGAAAACTCCTTCTTTCCCTCTTGTTTTTTTTCAATAAAAAAAAGTCCAGAAGACGTACCACTCTGGTCAATAATTATATATATTTTTTTTTTAAATGATTTCAGTACGTAATATATATATATATTTTCTTCTCTCTCTTATCTCATCGTGTGGTGGCAGAATAATGCTTATATATTATTATTAGGAGTCATTTGTCAATACCACCTCGAGCAGCGCGGAGAACAGCACCCACGGGGACGAGGGGGACGCTACATTCGGAGTCCCACCCACCGCCTTCCCGCTCCAGGAACACAACGCCGCCGGCACGCGATAGTAGCGCGCGTCACTGTCCAGGCACGCTTCGGCTTCGCTGTGGGGCTTTCGCTTCTTCGGGTGCTGGACCTTCTTTTGGGGCTCCGACGAAGGGGCTTGTAAGAGACCCAGGTCGAGCAGGGCTTCCACTAAGCACTGAATTTGTCGTGCGGTGGCGGGATCGCAGTGCACGTCAGAGACCGAGATCCGTGAAGAGGAAGAAGACGATTGGCGTGGTGGACGACCTGACCGTGAAGGTGAAGTTGAATCTAACAGAGGAGCCACGACTTCAGGGGCGAGTGTGGGGGGGAGTAATAGAAAGGGTAAAGATTGTGTGTACAGGAGTGTTAGCTCCACCAATAAGGGGTGGCGATACCATGGGATCACACTCTCGTGGCTTGCGTCTCCCTCGACTTTCTGGTGGGTCATCCCTTGTCGCGGCGGGTGATCTCTTGACGCTGGATCGTGTTCGTCTCGTTCCACCGCCGCAGCGAGAGCAGCTTGAAGGGCAGTGGATGGCAGCATTTTCGTAGAGGGACACACCAAGAGGGTTAGTAAGTGTTGCACCGCTCGACACAGCTGCGCTGTAGCGAGGTGACCTGGTGTGGTCAACACCCAGTCCTTCACAGAGGGTGAAATCCCTTCGCATGCCGTACCGCCGGCGCTCCGCTCTGGTGGGACATCCTGCTGAGGAGGACGGAAATCGAATAAACAGTGCCGCTGCAGCAATTGCCAAAAGAATGGTCCCGAAGGCGATGGCAGCGGTGAGCGAGACGGAGAAGGAGGCGGGGCCACCGTGTTGGGAAGGAGAACGTTCCGTTCCGCGCTGGTGTGGGGTAACCGAGGGAGGTGCACAGCCAGACGGGCATACACGTCGGCGAAGAGCACCAGCAGGGTACGATGAAGGCGACGGACGAGTTGCAATGACGTGACGGTGGTGGAAGGAGGTGGGGAAATAGATGCTGTAGCGGAGCTTCCAGTACCTCCAGCAGGACCATCGTCTTGTGTCTTGCCCTTCCGTGTCTTGCTCTTCTTTTCCCTCATGGTGGCCTTGTTGGGCTGCTTCTTCTTCATGGCTCGCTCTTCTACTTCCGTGTTTGTTTCTCGGTGATGTTGCTGTTGTTGTGGTAACTCGACCAGGAAGTAGTGACACATCTCTTGTTCTCTTTCCAACGGGACGACTAAGCGATGGCAGTGCTCTAGCGCAGGGAGTACCCTGTGGAGCTGACGGAGACTGAGTAATCCTTTCCCTTTCAACCCCGTCAGCAAGGGGGACATGAAGGGTCCACTCGCCGTTGTATCCCCGCTGCTCGCCAGCTCCGCTTCGTCGTGTTGCGGTGTATCCTTCTTCACTGCGGTGGAGTGGCTTTGCGTGTGCAGCACCGAGGCGACGACCGCATCCTTCCCCTCCTTCTGGGTTTCCACCTCTGACGCTTCTACTCCTGAGATCGCGCTGGAGTGAAGCCCCCCCGCCTCCATTGACGACACTTCGGTGAAGAGCCCGTCCAAGTCATCCCACTCCGCGAGCTTCCCTTCTCGTTTTCGATCTCCTACCTTTTCTGCCCGCCTGCTTTCTTTGGATTCGTCTCCATCCGAAGGAGGGATCCGGCTCGACTGCGTTGAGAGGCCGCCTGTGAGGAGTTGGACGACCTCCGCACGCGGAGCCGCTGCATGATGGTAATGACGCCGTAAGCCTTGCTCCAAGTGCTGCAGTAAACATTCCCAGACGTCTGCGGACAGTACACTGTTCTCTGGACGACCGACGAGCAGCAGGACAACCAGAAACTGCTCTGGATGCAGCGCCAAGTAGCGCTTCAGCGAGGGCAAGAGCGCGTCGGCGAGGAAGGCGCGTGTCGCGGGAGTGTAGAGGTCCAAGGAGGCCAAAGAAAGAGAAAGAAAGAGAAATGTGGAGGAGGAGAAGGCACAAAGTTGAAAGGAGCGACTGGGAGCGGTTGCCTGGAGAAGGTGGCTCCCGCCTTCCGGACTCACAGCTTCCTTTTCGGCCAGGACGATCTCCTGAGTGAGGTGTTTCAGCACCGCATCGTATAGTTGGCGGGAAAAGATCGCACTTCCACCAGGACTCATGTGGAGAACTGAGGGTCCGCCGGACACACATGAAGAAGAGCTGTCTCGACCACCCTCGTCCCTCAGCTGCTGTACATCCTCTGCTACATTGGAGGGTGTTGAAGTCTGCGAAACACTCTTGTGCCGCATGGAAACGCTATCTTGCGGTAGCTCTTGACTACGATAACGTGGTCGCGTAAACGTGGTGGTGGTGATCGGCACACTTGTAGAAGCAGACGACGCTGCTGCGGTGACGTGAACCCACCGTCCTGAGGAGGACAGTGATGTGGAGGACACGGCGGGGCACTCTTCTCCTTCCTTTTGAAGGGTATTCAAAGAATTTTTCGTCATGGAAAAGAGAGATTCCCACGGTACAATCGCCACAAATGCTTCCTCGTGGTGAGTGTCGGGTTCTCCCTCCGCACTAGCGGTTTCCCCTTTATTACGCATTGCATGCTTCTTCTTCTTCTTCTCCACCATCACCTGCTGTTGTTGTCTCTTTTGATTGTTCATCTCTGCCCCTTGAAGATGCGCCGCGTAGTGCTGCTCTCTCACCATGGCATCAAAGAATCGAGCGTAGTCCTCTGGGAATGGAAACAAACGGGATGGTGTGGCCTCCTTGCCATCGTCGGTTTCGTAGTCCGGAGTCGTCTGCAATGAGGACGATAGCTGCGATAACGGTGGCGGTGGTGCGCTGCTCTGCGAGAACCCTTGTTGAGTGACGGAGCCCAACAGTTGCTCTAGTTTTTTCGTTGCCGCGGTAGCGTGAAGCACGTTGTCTCCGCTCTCCTTCATCTTCTTACCACTGGTGGTTGGCGCACTGCTCGCTGCGGGGATCATCGGCGTGCCCACCCTCTCTTCCACTGCTGCCTCTGGAGTCGTCTGAGCCTTTGGTAAAGTTGCACAGAAACCCAACGGCACCAGATATGGGGATATTGCTGCCTGGCACTGAATGGTATAGAGTAGCGTTTCAATGATCGGGGTGGCGGTGAGGTACGGCTGCTGAAACAACAGTTGCACGACCTCCACGGCTTGGGATGCCGTGAAGTCCGATGCCCGTTGGGCTAACCATTGAAGCACGGTCTCGAGCATGGCCGTCACGACCTCACACTTTGGTGACATCATCGCAGCACTTGGAGTGGCTTCCGTGGGTTTTTTAGGGCTGAGAACAGGAGGGGTGCACGGCGATGCGTTCTGATTCGTCTTCCCCATGTCCTTCTTTTGGGTGCTGTGATGCTTTTCGTTCTCTCCGCGGAGGTTTCGCTTGTTCGCTGGTACCGTTCCTTCTCTCCGAGGATGCCGTCGCTTTAGACGGCTCCCACACCAGAGGGGTGCGTACCACTGCTGGAAGTCCTTCACGGGGCCCTCCTTTTCTGTGTTCCGTGCCGTCATGGAGGGGATACTGTGGCTGGTGTGGCTCTCTGATATAACGGACTGTCGCTCTGGTGCTGGCTCAGCGGCTGGTGTCCCCCACTGCAACAGAGTGGGCTCCACGGCATAGAGGTCAGGGAGTTTAACCAAGGCGAGAAGCACTAAAAACAGGACGCGGTCACTGAGAACGCTTTCTAATGAATCTGGAGTGAAGGCCGACCAGCAGCTCGCCCCTGCCATGAGTTCCGCTTCTTCCCTACTCCCCTTCTCTTTTTCCGTCATGCCCTCTTTGTTCCATTCATCTTGAAAGAGCGTTTTTTTCCCGTCGCGATGTGCTTGCTGTTGAAGTCGAAATTCTCTGAACTGAAATCGTGCGAGAACTTCGAGGACTCCCAGCATCACCATACCGTAGTGCAGCTGACGCAGCTGGGCCTGCAACTCAGAGTGAAAACGAGACTCAAGATTAGTTTCGGTGTGCAGCGACACCAAGGAGCCAAAAGAGGGCGGCGGAGGTGTGCTCGCTCTCCTACTACACTCGGCGGTGCTTCTTCTTCGACTTTCCGAATCCATGGATAGGCCTGAAGCAGACCAACGAGATGGGGGCTCGGCAGACCCCCTCTCTGAGAAATCACGACCCTCGCAGTACGCCGTCGCCTCCCCTCGTAACAGGCGGGTCAATAATGACGACGGCGAAGCACTGTTCTGCACCTCTCGTAGTTCGACAGCGCTTGGATTTTGCTCTGGCTGTGCTGTTGGTTTTAGAGAAGAAGAAGAAGGAGGTCGAGAGCGATGGATGGCATAGGAGTGGCGTAAACTAATCGCGTAGGACTCGGATAACGTACCCAGTAACGTATCCGAGCCCGCAGGAGGACTGCTGCTGTTTTTACAGTGGTGACCTCGAACCACGCCTGTGCGAGGGGTGAGAATGGAGTCAGCAGTCCGCGGAGGAGCGGGCTCCGCGAGATTGAGGGACTGGCCTGCGGTGCCTCTAGTGGAAGACCCAGCCGCAAAAGGGAACGTGGAAGAGCGTGTAGCCCCTTGGTGTGGTTTCGAGGCGTGAGAGCTGTCTCCACGAGTGTCCTTGTGGCCTTTCACCGCTGTGGGATCGCGAATGCCTTTCCCTGCGGCGCCTTTCCAAGAGGTGTGGCACGACACCGTAGCGGACGGTAAAGAAGTGGTTGGCTTCGGCGGTATCTCGAAGTGTGTAGGAAGACACGTTTCTGGACCGTGTCTTGTGACGTTTCCGCTGTCTTCGGAGCTTGTTCGTTTCTCTTCTACAGTGTACGACGAGGTTGTGGATTTCTCCTTTTGGTGCGCTTTGGACGATGTGGAGGATGGCGCCAGGGTGGTGTTCGTCGGGTCCAGTGATTGAAACACCTTACCCAGTTCTGAGAGAGACAGCGCTCGCTGAGAGGTGTGCAGAGGGAGATGATGAATGCATGGCGCTAACGTGAATCCCGCTCGCAGACCACCACTGCTCTTGTGGTAACGAAGAGTGGATAAAACAGATCGCCAACACGAACAGCGAAAGGAGCAACGACTACCACTACTGCTGACACGTGTGCGTTGCCTCGTCTTGCGTTTTATCGCGTTTCTATTCTCGCCGCACACGTCCGAATAGATCGCTTGGCAGAAGAGCAGCTGCTGAGGAACAGTGGCGGATTGTGGGATCGACGAAAAAAACCTCCGCGGACTCATGAGACAGCGGAGACGAGCCCACCCCATAGAGACTTTACTAAGGCAGGGGGGGGTATCCACGATGGATCTCTCAACCAGATGACGATATTGAAAAACGGGCAAATTCAATGAAGAGATCAATCGAAGAAATCCAACTCAATTAATGAAAGAGCTCGAAAGATGAAGGTGAAGTAGTGATCGCGATTTTTTTTTTTTTAATTCTGTGAAAATGTGAGAGAGAACCCGCGTCTCGGAGGAGAGAATGATCGAAAGTAAACGCCAAGAGGAAAAGAAGAAAGACACATTTCAAAGTGAAGCAAGCCCCACTCTTCGTGTGTGTGCACTGTTGGCGGTGCCTGAGCAAGAGCGTCTTTTTCTGCCTTTTTTTTGTGTGTGATGATTCTAAGAGATGGGGTACTGTTAAAGAAATGAGATATCCATAGAGGATCTAGCAGTTCGTTATGAAGGAACTGGAGTAACGTGCTTTTTCTTCTTGTGTGAGTGTTAGAATTTTTTTTTAAACGTATTAATTAATTTGAAGCGAATAATAAATTATAACTCTTTCTTGTTTTCCTTTTCTTTCCCTTATCCTATGAAAGAGACGGATTATGAAGTACACAATCCAGGAGAAATGAAAAATAGAAAAATATAATTCACAAAAATAACAAGAAACAAAGAAAAGAGAGAGGGAGAAACTTTAAAGGGTACCTTCATTGCCGGGCGGGTCCTCTTCATTCAGGATTTTTGGTATGTATCATCAAAAAACAGAAAAACAAAACATACTAAGTTTCCTTTCATTTTTTTTGTTCTTCTTTTTTGGTTGGTGTTCTTGTCGAAAGGGTTCATGTGCATAGGGTAATGGTGCGTGTGATATCCACATGATATATAAATAATCAACGAGAATCTGCAGGGGCCAGGAGAAGAAATAAAATAAGTGGACTCATATGAATATATGTGATGTCGAACCCAAAGATCCGTCTCTCTTCTTTGACGAATATATACATACATAAAGCAATATCAAAAACCCAAGCAACAACACAAGTGTGAAAAGTGAAGGTACTAGAAACCCTTTTCTTCGTCTGTACAACAGCATATATAGATATACATGCATCTCTCGCTATGATATACATGTCGTATTTTTCCTTCTTGATATCACTGTTTTTTTTTTTTGCATGTTTCTAATTTTAGCTATCGGCCTTGGGGTGACACACAATGAAGCGCTTTTGATCAATATTTTCCAAGTGAAGCGGTGGCTGCCGCACACACACCGGAAGTTCACCCGAGGGGACGAACAAATACGTCGTCGAGCCCGAATCTTTGGGGTTCTGGTTCTGGTTCGAACCCAAGCGCGCAGAACGGTTCCCTTCAGCGGATCCGAGCGAGTTACGCGAGAAGGCCGACCCGGAACTGGAACTCCGCGTGCAGCGCGCGGCAGAGGCGGCAGCAGCGCGTGCCGCATCGGCCCCGCCCCCCATGGCCGCGGGTTGGCTGGAGCTGAGGTTTCGCGTGCTGAGGATAGAGGGGAGCATCGGCAGCGCACTCGGCCCGCTCGTCGCCCCGAGGGAGGAGAGCAGGAGCTGTGTGGGCGACAGCAGCAGGGAGAGGCGTTGCGGGCTCCCGGGCGAGCCGGATGGCGCGATGCCGCCCGGAGGGACTTTAAAGGGGAACAAAAAATCACGCCCGACCATCTTCACGCCGCTGTCCGAAATACCCACAAAGACTTGAGCGCACGCGGGCGACGTGGAGTAGCTGGTGGGAGGTAAATGGGTGGAGGATCCTCCGGCGACGCTGCTGCGGCCCTCACTGGGACTGCGGCCGGAGTGAGGGGAGGAGTTGGGCCGCGAGAACCCGTTCCCTGCAGCGGCAAGCGTCAAAGCGGCCATTGTGACGGTGGCGCTGCTGCGTTTGCCGCCCACCACACCGGGCGCGTTGCTGGCGTAGTACTGGTACACCCATTGGCCGAGCTTGTACGGCGAGCTCTCCATGGGGTTGACCCCCAGCGTCTTTCGGGAGGCGACGATATCCAGGACGAGCTTGATTTTAGGGCGTGCCGCGGGAAAACCGCTTGCGGTGGCGTGGCGTGCGCCGCCCAAGACACTGGAGCGGCGACCCGTGTCTCCCCCCATACTCGCCCCCCCAAAGCGTGCGGGGGCTTCGCTAAATTCCGAGGTCAAGGTGTGCGACTCCATCGCCCCGCCCAGCGCATCGGCGGAGCCCCTCCCGCCGGCGGCAGCGTGGTGGGTGTTCCCCACGGGGGGCGGCACGCCGACCCCGATGCGACTCCCCCCTGCGAGCGGGGACTGGTGCTGCTGCTGGTCGGCGGCGTGCTTCCGCAGCGTGAGGAGCTGCTCCTCCATCTCACTCCGACCCACGAGAGGTGGCCACTGGCACGCTAACACGCGGACCGCGTGATCCTCGGGGAGACGTAGGGGTTGCGGGTGACGGAGCGGTGCTTCACCGCTCGTGATTTGGTTCAGGAGCTCCTCTTCGCTCACGTCATCGTCCTCATCTAACATCACCGGGTTGTGGTTGTGGACGCCGCTGCGAGCACTGGCGGCAGCGGCGGCGGGTGAGGGCGACGCCGCAGCGTGCGCTCTCGAGGGACGATGCGCCGGAGCTGTTGGATTCGGTGCGGTCGGGGTTGGATCTCGACTAGGGCCGCCTTTTCGTCGTGGCGTAGAGACTAAGGAAGTGGAGAAGGGGTTATTCCCACTGCTGCTCTGCGGGTGGGTGGGGGCCCGAATGACGTGGGTGGCGGGGGTGAGGATCGTAGTGGCCATTCCTATAGGGGTGGCACGGAGGACTTGAAACTGCTGAATATTCAGCGGCATACTCTGAAACTGCTTCACGGAGGCCTCGAAGTGATACGCCGTAATGCGCTCAATCTTTCGCAGCAAACGCAACAGCTGCGCCTGCGTATCTTCGGGGGTCACACCGTACTTGTACTCGAACATGGCGTACAGCCAGAGGGCGTTGTACGGGTCACAGAGCAATCGATCCGGGCTCTCCGCAAAGGCGACGACGGACATGCCGGCTCGACACAGGGGCGGGGACTCGCCGCCCATTCGACGTCGCTTGCGCGGGTGCGAGGCATTCGCAGAGACGACTGGACCGGTGGCCGCGGTGTTGCAGGCGTTCGCTTCGGCGGCGGAAGACGCTGTGCCAATGCTGGGGAGTGGAGCGGTGTCCATCATTCTTTCTCTTCTAAACACCAGTTTTGGGGTGTTTCCACGACGACGAATAGTAGTCAATATTGACCGGGTATGGACACACACACACAAAAAGGAATAGAAAGAGGGGACAGCGACGAACAACAATCAACAGCAACAAAAAAAAGAAAAAACAAACTAAAACCACAATCACCTGCGAAGACAGAAAAATATATTTATAAAACATCAAAAAAATAAAAATGGAAAAGCAAAGAGGCGAGGGAGAACGAGAGACATATTTATATCGGTATCAGACATCGTATATCAATTTCCTGTTTGGCTTGGTTTCAGAAGGGGATAGATACCACCAACAGCGAAATGAATGTTGCATTTTGGAAGGGGTGGTTACGTTCTTTTTAAATTGGTTTTATTCTTTTACTTCCTGTATTGTTTTTTACGTTCTTGATTGTGAGAATGGAATAGTAATAATAATGATTCCATTTAGTGATGATAACTATCCAATGCCTGATTAATATCCTTCGAATAGTAGCACAATAATTCTTTACTTTATAAAAAATGAAAATCCTTCGCCACTGATTTGATGGACCGAGCCTGACGCCCAGTACATGGCACATTTACCTACCGTTGTTGAGTTTAGTCGGCATCACTGCTCTCGTCGCTGCTGGACGGCTCCACCCCAGAAGAGACAGCGGGCTTGTTGCCACCGGGTACGTTTTTACCAAAGTCTTTATTCCTGAAATGCGTAAAATTTGACCGATTATTCGCCTTCACGTTCTTCTTGTGGGTCTTCTTCTTCAACATCTCCTGTTTCTGCGCCAACGCGTGAGCCGCTTGACGTTCTTCTTCATCCTTTCGTTCCCGTTCGATTTGCTCGCGCTCCGCCGCCGCCTCCGCCAGCAGTCGAGTAAGGACGGTGTCTTCCTTCGTGGAGGCCGCCTCCGCCACCCCTCGTTGTCCAGCAGCAGTTGTCGACGTCGAGGAAGGCAGCGACGGTGCGGCTGCATCGTCGTCTTCTTCAGAGGACGACGCGACAACCGCTGCACCACGTTGGTGGTTCGAGGTCTTCTTATTCTTCTTATTGTTGTTGGTGTTGTTCTGCTTGCCCTTCTTGAGAGAGAGTTGCTCGGGTTGCTGATCCAATTGAAGTCGCACGAGTTCTCGAGCCAGGCTGCTCGCTTCTGCGGTGCCAAACGCTTCCAGCCCTTCCTCGTCCTCGCCGACGTCGTCGTCCTCCTCTTGGCGCTTTGTGTTCTTCTTCTTCTGCTTCTGTTTCATGGAACTCTTCATTACCGACTGTGGTGGTTCTTGTTGGTCTTTCTTCCGCTTCTCCTTATTGTTGTTGTTATTCGTATGACTGCTGTGGAGCGCATTTCGTCCCACTAGACGTTCATTTCCGTCGTCCTCGATCTCGTCGTCGCTCGCATTTTCTTCCAGGATGCCCCTCTTTGCCGTGCCCATCTCTCTTCGACTGCCTCCTGACAAAGTGGAAGAACAGGACGTGGCGTGCGAATCCAGCTGAAGAACAAAGGCCAGCACCGTACGAACAGGGGTGGTGGCGCTGGCAACAGCTCCTGGAGAGGTATTGCCCTCCCAGAAAAGGGGTTGTTCACAGCGCTCACACAATAACGGATCGCCAGCAAACGGAAACGCAGTGGCTGAGCCACCACACCACTGCTGTGCTACACCAGCACCACCGTGCTGCTGATGTTTTTCATGATAAAGCTTCTTGAGCTTCTTCTTCTGAGCCAGTTTGTCGTGACGCCGCTTCTTATTGTTTTGTTTCCCGATGAGGTACCGCTCTACATCTTCTTCTTCTTCTCCAGAATTGTCCTCCTCATTACTGTCGCTGCTACTGGAATCACTCTCGTTAGAGCGATGACGGCCGCCTTGTTTTCTTCTCTGCTTATGGTTTCGCTCGTCTAACACGAGCGCGTCGACGTCGTCTTCACTGCTGCTTTCGTCCGCGGCGGTTGGGTCTGCCGCAGTGTGAAGGGCCACGGCGCGCACCACCCCCAGCTTGGCTTTGCAGGCACTGCAAGAAACGGCCAAAGGCTTCGAGGAGGTCGAGTCCGGAGGGCCCCCAGCACTGGAGGCGACGGCTCCTTGCTGCGGGGGGCTCAACCAGAATGCTTTCCCGTAACGCTGCTGCAGTGCGGTGCGCAAGGCGGGCTGCACACTCGCGGAGTGCACCCACAGCCGGACCGACTCGTTGCAGCTGCTCGACAAAGCCGATGCGGCGGCGGCTCGTTTGGACTGTTGCTGTTGTTGTTGCTGTTGTTGTTGCTCGTATTCCGAGAGAAGCACTGCACGGGAGAGTGGAATCGGCAGCTGCACTCTGCCTCCTGCGGCACTCTCGCAGCACAGCTGAGCGAGTGCTGCTTCTTCGCTCTTCTTCTTTTGGCTGTTGTTGGCCGTTGCCGCTGGCTCTTGCGATGCATTTTGTTGCTTTCGTGTTTTGTGACGTCTTCCTTTACGGGCGTTGGGGTGACGCATGGAATCCACCTCGTCGTCGTCCTCCTCCTCCTCGCTTTCGACTGGTTCTGTTTTCATTGGATGCCGCTTCTTGCTGTCTTTCCTGCACTCCACCACAGAGCGAGGGGGAGTGGCGTCCACCACCTCCCCCAAACGGTGCCACAGTGCTTGATCTCCAGTGAAGAGCGACGCGCCGCACTGCGCACACACAAACGTCTGCTGTGACCCTTCAGCGTCCTGAAAGAAGGGGTGCCGATCCGCCGCCGTAGACGGAGCCGATAACGATGCGCCGGCGGGGAGGGGAAGAGAGGCCTCTAGTGCCGTAGCAGCGGGCTCGAGCCCCCCTTCCGGCAGTGCGTCCGCGGAGGAGGGCGGTAACTCGTGCTGAAATTGATGGACCCAATAACGTCCAAAGAAGACCGCCAGATGATTCACCGTGGAGACGTGACTGAGAATCGTCCCCAACACCGTGCGAGTGCGGGGTTCAAAGAGAAAAGCGGTTAAGCGCGTCAGTGCCTCGGGAGAGGGGTGGTACAAGCGGATGATGCGTCTCCAGAGTCGTTCCGATAACGCGTTGACGACTGCCTTGAGCACAGACGGGAGGTTGGAGGGTTCATTGGGCCGGGTGCGAAGATACTCGTCGTCGAGGTTTTGTGGGGTGTGCCACGGTGAGGCGGTGGTGATTAACAGCTGCGAGAAACTCACAGGGCTGATGTCTTCTTCGTGCTGCTGTTCGAGTTTGCAGTGGTTTTCATCGCCCTCTGAGCCGAGCGCAGCATGACGGACTTCTCGTGGAAGACAACCAAAGAGAGAGGGTAAGACTTCCAGCAAGCGCTCTCGATCACTCTTGGGGGTGTGCACAAGCGCGGGTTCGACTGCAGTGCCGCGTAGGCTCTTCACGCATTGCATTTCCCACGAGGGGGAGAGCATATCTTCGGCGCTCAGGCTTAGATACATCAGGGGAGGCTCTCGATGGCGTTTTTTGGTTTTGGTGATGCTTTCTTGTTCTTCTTTTCCGTTTCCGTTTTGTGCTTTCTGGTGTACGGAGTGAGAGCGCGTGGCGACCAGCTCGGGCTCGGGGCGTGAGAGGACAAAGAGTTCCTGCAGCGCAGGTGAAAGCGCCAGAGTTCCCCACGCGTTGTGCAGCACTACCGACGGAGGATGGCGTGACGCGGGTGATCCCGGATTATTTGAGCTGGAGTTCGTGAAATTATGATAGTGAAGAATACCGAGACCAGGGTCGGTGGTGGGCTCGTCGTCGACCGCCTGCTCCTCCTCGTCGGATTCACAGGAGTCAGAGTCATTTTCCCGTTCTGTGTGGTTCCCGTCGATTCCACGGACGACGTCGTCCTCATCGCAGCGCTGTCGGCGAGCCGTATCCGCCTGCTGCAGGGAACGTTCGCGTTTTTGACGAAACGCCGGGCACCACGAGGAGAGCAGCTCCGCCAGCCGATCTCCCGTGTTTGCCATGGCTTGCCGCGTACGGCTGTCCCCACCCAACATGGTGTAAACCTCTTCCTCCTCCATCACGATTTCGTTTCCAGCTTCCTTATTATTACTATTATTATTGTTATTGTTATTGTTATTACCCCCGGCAGCGGCGTTAACGCGGAGGTGAAGGATCAAAGGAAGGGAGAGCACCGCGGCCATCTTGTAGAGCTGGCGCAGCGTCCACTCCTGCGCGTGATGCGTACCGGGCTTTCGACTGAGGTCCAGCCCAGAGAGAATCCCGACCACTGCAGGGCCGCCCAGCACGCCTTTGCGCCGCACCACCGCCACACTGCTCGCGGAAGAGGGTGCCAGAGATGCAGGGAGCAACGCCCCCGGCGACACGTGCTTCAGCGCCATCGAGGCGGTGGAGACGAGCCACTGCTCTTGAAGGGGCTGATTCATACGATCAATATTGTTGGGATGAATCCCCACCACTGCATAAGGGACGGCTTGGGAGAGAGAGGCAAAAACTGGAACCGCAGTGGAGGAGGAGTTTGACGCGGGAGTGTTCACCGTGCGGCCCTCGCTGCCTGCAGAGGAGAACGAAGCGGGAGAAGTCGAAGCACTAGTAACAGCATGGCTACTGCTGTGGTGATCGTCGTGGCTGTCTTTATCGTTCTGCGGGTGATGATTATTCGGGTTTTTGTTGCTGTTGTTGTTGTGAGGTTTAGGTGCGGTGAGTGGTTCGTCGCGATGAAACTCGGTGATTTGGTGGCCTTCGGGGTCAAAGTGCACACGCTTCGCATCGAATTCTTCCTCTTTACGTTTAGCGGACCGCTGTTTTGGGTTCTGCTGGGCCTCCTTTCTGGACGAGTGCTTCTTCAGAATACCGTTTCTCAGCGAATTGCCCTCTTCTTCCTCCCGACGAGCTGCCCCAGTTTCCTCTTCCTCGACACGGCGCTCGAGCGACATCGTGGTGGTGGTGGTGGTGGTCTGGGCATAGGGGATCATTTGAACCTCATACGTGACACTCTGCAGTGCGGTTTCGCAGTGCGTAACCAGCGCTGGCTGGCGCTCCACCTCACTGCTCCAGCAAATCAGTCCAGACACGTTGGACTCCTCCAACGCTCGTTGTGAGAGCTGACTCGCGCTCTCGGCTGCCAAGAGACGCGATAACAATGAGACGGCGCCATCCAAGAGATACGGTGCGGTGGCGGGGGACGACGACGTCTCCGGTGAAGCTGGAGAATCAGCTGAAGGAGAGAGCTGGGTGACGAGTTCATGAGGGAGATCGAAAGCCAAAGTTTCTTTTGCAGGATGGCCCATGGGACTGCAAAGCTGTTGCTGTTGAAAGGCCACGAGTTCCTCGATGGTCGCACTCGCGGCGGCCAAGACCTCAGTGACGTTGGCGGCGCTCAGCTTTCGAGCGTACCACGAGGTGGGTTTCGCGAAGGAGGAGGTCGTTGTCGTCGTCGTCGCAGCATGATGGATATCCTGCATGGGAAGAGTAAACATAGGGGGTGGTACGACAGCGAGCCGCTGAGCAATTTCGTGACGGGTGGGGTTATTCGAGTTGGCATTCGCGTTCTTGTGTAGCTGTCGAGAGGCGCCACAGCCGGGATTCTTTTTAGACCGGCGCAGGCTGACGCCTTTCCCTTCTCGGCCTCCACCCCGATCCACGTAACCCATCGATCAAAAAAACAAACAAACAAAAGAAAAAGTAGAACTGCTTTGCTTTTTTTTTGTTTCGGTGCTCTCTCCAAAATAAATAAATAATTAATTATCTTTCAATTCCTTTAAAGAAGAGCAAACACGCAAAGAAAAGAGACAAAGGATTCTGAAAGTGAGCGCGGCATGAGAAGAAAGGAAATGCTTTTGTATCGAGAATGATTATTATTTTTTTTTTTTTAGCTATGAATAAAGTATTCTTCATGGATGCGGATATTAGAGACACACAGCGATTGGAGAATTTGGGTTAGAGTCTCTTTTTCATTTCATTATATTTTTTCAATTGTAGTGGTGCTGTGCTGCCATCATAACAGATAAAGCTTGTTCTTGTTGTTGTTGTGTGTACACCATGATCTTGTTTGCTTTCCCTCAAGGTAAGAGAGAGCTACACCGTAATTTTCTTCCCTTCTCTCATTTTTTTGTTTTGTTGTTCAATGGGAAATTCTTTTTGTTTTATAAACCTAGTTTATAATATTTTTTTTTAATTTTTGATTTCACCAGAATATTCTTTCCTTCCTTCTTTTGTACGTGTGTTTCTATTCCGACAAACATCCGGGAGGAGACGTCTGACTCGCTGACTTGACTACTTTTTCTTTCTTTCCGCTCTTTCATTCTCCTTCTCGTTTTCCTCTTTAGATGCCGTTCTCCGAGCGACCATCCACGCAGAGCGAGCTGATTAAACCCATTTCATCTAACACGTACTGATTGAAGAACAAGGACGAGGCTTTCAACGTGGATGTTGTGGACGACGACGCGGAGGAGGGGGACTCAGCAGTACTACTGCTGCTGCTGTTGCTGCTCACCAGACCTTCCGTGTTCGGTGGGGCGGACGGGTTCGGGCTCCCTCCCCGCAGCGAGAGCTCCTTCTGGCTGCGCTGACTCTCAGTCTCCCACCGCGTTGCTACCGCCGCCATGCGCTCCGCCCACGCGCCCTGCTCTTCCGAGCGGATGAGGAAACACACCCCCTCCACCGCGTTGTGTTGTCGGTACCGACACAAGTGTTCCGCGTCGGCTTCCATCTGCACCGCGAGGGGGATGAAGGGCTCCACACGGAAGTGCTGAAACGGGAGGGTGAGCGAGGCGACCCCCCTGCCGTTGCCGGCTGCGTGTTCGCGGGAGATTGTGAGGCCGGGAGGCGGCGTGCGGAAGAACACGGGGTGGTTCCACGGCTTCGTGTACGGCGCCCACACGTCTGGCAGCGGGTCGTGGGAGAAGAGCCGAAAGAGGACGGGAAACCCCACCTGGTGAAGGGCATCCAACACAGTGGAGAGGAGTGGAGGGGGGGCGAGCGGACTCGTCGCGCCAGAGGATGGAAACGTCGTCGTCGACGAGGCAGTGTTCGGAACGCCTCCTCCCGTTTCCACCTCCGCAGAGGCGAGCGGTGGCAGGTCCTCCGGTGGTGATGACCCCGCGCTGCCTGGCTCGCTCTCGGCACCGATCAGGGTGAGACGAGCGGGGTCCACGTGGGGGTCGAGAAAAAAGGGATTCGAGGCATCGATCAGCACCGCCAGCCGGCGACGCGGGTTCTGCGGGTCCACTAGCGGGGAAGGAACGCGATCCTTCAGCGGGCCCCTCGGCCCTCTATACGGTGCAGAAGAAGGCGGTGGAGGGGGTGGAGGTGCCCCGCCCCTCCCACGAGCGAACCCAAAGCCACTGCCGCGGGAGGGGGACGACGCATCGGCGGGAGAGGTCGAGCTCCAGCAGCGTCGAGCGACCAAGGGCACCGGCGACTGCGGTGGTGGGAGAGAAAAACGTGAGACGCGTCCAGCACTCGCCGCCGAGACCACAGACACGGCACCGACCGAAGAAGTAATGGCGAGACGACGCATTAGGGGGTTCGAAAGGACCTCTTTTTTGTTTTCCCCCGAAAATCCGAAAATAACAAAAAATTACCTTTATGATTGTTACTATGACTGTTATTGTTGAATGGGGAAAGGTGAACCAGTCAAAAGTAAAAAAATAATGTTTGCTCAAGAACGAGTGATACGACGCTGAATGTATAAAATGTAAGAAGAGGTGTGAAGAAGGGGAAGAAACTCTGAGGGACAAGATGCTGTGTGTGTGTGTGTGTGTGTGTGTGTTGACTGAAACTAATAATAGTAATAATATTAAGAGCTATAAGTAGTGTAAGAAATCAATAGAAATAGTGTATGCGAGATTTCGATGAATCTCGACGAACTCTTTTATTTTTTTAAAAAAAGAGTAAACGGATAAAAAATAAGACAGCAGCGATCATAATGCACAGAATAAACATCATGAATAAAGAAGAATGCCACCTCATCGAAAGTTCGTCCACATCGAAGAATCGCTTTACGCTGTCTCACAGAAGAAGTTCATTTTTTTTTTTTTAAGGTGTTGTCGTTTCTTAATTCGTGATAACAATGCAGTGCTTTTTATCTCCCTCTTTCATGTCTAAAAGACCGAGAGGGATGAAATAATAATAGCAATAATAATAATAGTAATATCAAAAGCTTTCATCCCATTGAAATATTTTAAGAGAGCAAACAAAGTGACATCGTTCATATTTCGAAGTGCAGGATATTTTTTCCCTTTTTTTCTAGTCTCGCCTCATCTTATTTTGGAGATCAGCGATGAACGAAGTATTAAAAAGAAAAAAAAATTATAGTAATAACAGATACACAATGATGTTCTCGCACAGCATGCACCTCTGCGTATGAAAGACTTTCGTTGTGCGGGGACGCAAAGAGCTCCACAAGAAGTCTCTGAGGCTTTGCCTTCTGCTTCATTCGCTGTGTGTGGTATGCGTGTGTGTGTGTGTGTCGGCGCAGTGGTGTTATCGCAACGAGAGATCTGTAACACCTATTTGTCCCCCGTTCGTCACACCGTAGTAGCCCAAGGTCTCCCGCTCATTCTCCAAGGCGATGGGAAGGTCCATCACGCCGCTGTCACCACCCGGCTGATAGCGCAGCTGCTGATGCTGCGGCTCGACGGCAAACAACACTCGCACCAACGCCTTGAGCTTGGCGATGGTGAGAGTGCTCGGCAGTGTCTTCTGCACCGCATGCAGCGTGTTATTGGATTTACTGCTGTTTTTCACGTACAGATTCTCCGGGTAGAGCGTGACTTGGAGTAAAAGATGACCACCCGCCATCGGCTGACCATCTTCACCGAGAGCGGTCATCGCTGTGGCACTGTCGCTGAACATCGAGAGGACCAAGTCCTTGTGTTTCTCCTCCAGCGCTGCGAGCAAGGGATACGCAGGACGGGAGGGAGACCCGGACGACTTCGATTCGCCATTGTCGTGTGCCGCACCCGCTGCAGCTCGTTCTTTCTGCAGCTCTTGCTCGCGACGACCACGTTGGATGTAAAAAATTTCCGAGTCCAGCTGCTCTTTCTTCCGCACGGCACCACGGTTGAGAGTGGTGATGGTGGGGAGAGAGGCCACGACAAACATTCGAGCGAGTGTTTCGTTCCAGTCTGGGAGAAGAGAGGCGTAGGAGATGCGAAACGTCTTCAGGTGAGGGCACAGATAACGAATGGCATCCACCGTGGCAGTCGAGGTGATGTGAGGGTTCTCACGCAGGCAGAGGAGTCGGAGAGCGCGCAGGAAACGGAAGTGCGTAGGGGGGAACACCACCGCTGCCGCCGCCTCGTCGCCCGCAGGAGAGGAGGCGAATGAGGGATCGGGAGAAGGAAGATCCGGTAACGCATTGGCAGTGAGAAAGAGCGCCTCCACGTTCGGAAAGAGACGATACAGCATCGCCCCTAAGCTTTCTTCTTCTGCGTCACTGCTGGTAGCGCGATGGGCTGCGGAAAAGGAAGACGACGTGAAAGTTCGATTATCCCACGAGTGAAATAAATTTTGTGCCAGACTCAACGTTTTGACGGAAGGGTACGCGAACAGCGTGGAAGTGGCATTGCTGGTATTCGTCGCCTCGGAATGGTCTTCTGCGAGTCGACGTTGTTGTAGGACGGAGAGAAACACCTTTTGAAGCGCTTCGCGCTCCTCGCCGCGTTCCATGCCATCGAAGTCCGAAGCCGCGTGAAACAAGGACAACGTGGAGAGGCCATTGTTATCCAGATGCAGCTCCTTCATCTGCGGGACTTCGATCCACAACAACAGCGGTGCCAAGGACTGCAGTCCAATGTTATTGAGAACCAGTTTCTCCAGTCGAGGGCTGTTCAGCAGCGGCTCAATCACCGCCGAACTGTCTTGGTGCCGCTTCCGTAACGCGGGCAGCACAGGCGGCAAGAAGTGCGGCATATCGGACAGTTGCAGCACTCGCAGGTTGGCGAAATATGGGATCAGCTGGCCCACCTCACACAACGGGAAGCGGACATTCGCGCTGAGGTCCAACTCCTCTAAACGAGCCATATTTTCCGCCTCCAACGCATTGTAACGAGGCTTGGAGGATGCGTCCGGTGTCTCGGCCGTGGTGTCTTCACTACTACTTGGGTGGTGTTGCTTTGCTTTAGGGATGTGATGCGGGTGACAGAAGGTCTTCTTTGCCTCGTCGTCTGTCAGTGCCACTGTGATGTTCTCGTCCCGCAGCACGACTTCGAAGAGGCGATCAAAACGAGCCTGCTGTGCACGGGTCTTCTCCATCCCGACGAGCTCCCACGTCTTGTTGCGTGCGCCGGCCTTCATTTGCTTCGGATCCGCGACGAGAAACGCAGAACTGTCGTACGAGTTGAAGTCGTCCTCGGCACCGTAACGCGACTTGAGGGCCTGCAGAAAACTGCGGACCGGGGGCTGCTGCTTGGGGGAGGTGGAGAGTTCAGACGTCATTTTGTGTTTGGAGGTCCACTCTAGACTATATATAGATGTACACGTTTAATGAATATAATAATTGTTGGTGCATCATGTCATTTGGTTTAAAACACAATAACAACAACAAAAAAAACCGAGAAAAAAAGATGAAGGAAAAGGTGTTCCAGTGACTATACTTTGCTGCTTCAGAACTTCATTTCTTGACGACACCACCAAACTTAGCGAAAAACAACAACATCAAATTAACAAACAGAAACACATTAAAGTACACCTATTCTCTATTTTTTCTTTGCATTTTTGGATTTGGGAACTCATGAATGAGTTTCGCATAGATTGAATCTGGACTGGAGTTTGCGCCGCACTGGAGGGACGAAGACGAAGAAAACAAACAAACAAACAAACAAAAAAGACATCTCATAAAAAAAAAAAAAAGGCATAGTGTCTTCGCTTTTGTTGTTCTTTCTCCAAACAGACACACACATACAGAAAAATAAATAAAACGTTTGGGGTCATCTGTTTCCTACCACCCCTTCATTAGGTTTTACCGCCAACCTTACACTACTAGTGGCAATGAAAAGAACACCACATGCACGCCCATTCAGAGAAAAGATGAGGCAAATCAAATCATGATGAGAGAGAATGAGCTCGAAGCACTGGAGAGGCTTAAATAACTACATATATACATAAATAATAGGGAAATATTACGCAGTGGTGAGATACGCTTCGATTTCCAAACGAAGAAACAACCACCTTAAATAGATCTATGTTTTCTTGTACGATTTTCATCGTTCCTTCTCGTCATGTGCTATTTTTTTCTCGTAGATGTCTGTGTTTGTCTCTGTTTGTTGGTGAGTGTGTGTGTGAGAGAGGGGTTAACGTCGTGAAGTATCCTCTTCTTCACTGTCTCTGTTTCTTTTTTCAATATATATATTTATAGTTCTGCTTTTCACAAAAAGCGAAACAACCAACAAAAAAACAACAACAACAGACTCTTAAAAGTGCAGTGAAGGATCCTTATACGAGAAACCAAGGTAGAGGTCGTCGTCGTCCTCCGGCGCTGTGCCGCTGCCATACCCCCGAGACGTCCCTCTACCCGCGGAATAAGTCGCTCGGTCATCCTCTTCGTCACTACCGTGTGCTGGCGCCACACCGTAGTAACGCTCCGCACGACCATGAGGAGACTGACGGTGAGGATAGAACTGGGCGGACGTGGTGTCGGTGGTGGTAAATCCATGAGGCTGTGAGGGGGTGACGCCGTCTCTTCGTCGAGCGCCACTCGCGGACACCAAACCACCTGTCATGGGGTTGTAGTACTCCTCCTCCTCCTCGTCCTCGTCCTGGTCTCCTACACCGCCTAACGCTGGAGACGGCGATCGATAGCTAATCGAGCGGGGAGCTGGTGCGCCTGCACTCGCTCGGTTTTGACGTCCATCCGGGAGGTTCATACTCGAACTTGGACCGTAAAGAGAGCCACCACCACCGTATCCTCGTGAGGTGTTGAATGAATTGGAGCGATGACCGCTGCCATATCCGTGTTGTGCAGAAGAAGGAGGGTAATAGGCTGCGTTGCCACCACCATAGACCTCCATCGAGTCTTCCGTTAAAGGCGATACGGCCTCGTAATGGTTAGTGTGGTACAGCCGGCCGTAACTTCCTGTGCTCTGAGCATCACGACCGTAACCACGATAACTCGAACCGGCGGCTCCATAATTATCATTCCCAGCATCCCTGCTTGTGGCGTGATCAAAGCTTGCGCCACGACGATGTTGTGGCGGACCATCCACGGTACTGCTACTTGCTGTTGACGGCAGTAGAGTATCGAGCGGGGTCGAAGGGGTTACGGCTCTGTCAGAGGTACTTCCACTCACTCCTGCAGCGGGACCACCCACTTCACCACCACTACCACCATCACTGGCATTTAGCATTGCGTGGCTTTCAACAAGGTGTGGGTGCGGATGTTGCTTTTTGTGTTGGCGCTGCAGAAATTTCTGCACGTGACTCTTTACGACCAACGGATGGTGCGGCTGCTCGGGTGGGATGTTCGTGGTGGTGGTGCCTGGCATAAGAGTGGTGGGAGTGGGGAGCACGTGGCTTTCATTCTGGCGACTCGCGTCCCGCAGCGTGCTCCCGCTGCTAGAGACACCTCCTCCCTCCCATCTCGATAAATGGTTTCGCGACAAGGCGAGCGTGGGCGCCTCCTCACGTCGCTGATCGCCGTCTTCGTCCTCGGGCATCGAATGATGCAATGCAGAGCTTTGAACACTCAAAGTCTCTTGTGGCGCACCACTGCCTCGACGCACTCCCTTACACTCTTCTTCTTCTTCGCCGTTGTGGTGCTTTCGGCGAGCATCTATCGGATGGGAGGGGCCTTCTTGTTCACTGCCGCCACTGGTGCTGGAGCAGGAGGGCTCTTTGAAGCCTCCTTCTGCACTGTTCCTCTTCACAGCGGTGTTGATAACAGCATTGATAGGGTTCTCCAAGACAGTTTCCACACCCGAAAGCGAACTCCGCGCACTCTCGACGTATCCCACCGCTGTTTCCGACGACTCGGAGAAGAGGGTGGCGGTCGTTGGGCCTCGTTGACTACTACTAGTACCCCTCCACCATCGCGAAGCTCCACTCTTCGGCTCACGCGTATTGGAGAAGGATGACGGGCTTTGACGAGTGGCCTCGCTTTGGTTCTGCAGCGGCGTCATCGTTCGGGGCTTTTCGTGACCGCCACCAACTTCAATCCAGACATCTTCGTCGTTCGTGTCGTCATACTCCTCCATACTTGTGAATCGACCGAGTGGCCTGCCGCCTGTGTCCTTCTCCGTCCCGATGGCACCACGGAAAGGATCACCGGCAGTGGAGGGGTGAGGGCGCGTCGGTGCGGCTTCGGCCCAACGCGTCGGCATCCCGTCTCGGCCCTCCTCCACCGCCACGCGGAGATCGCCGAAGCGACCGACGGAACCTCGTGAGCGCCGCAGTTCGGTTGGAAGTGCGGCGTTCTCTGCGAGTTCTTGCGAAGACGAAGAGCTGCGCTTCAGGACGTTGGAAGGCACCTCTTCTACCCGGCGACCGAAACCCGTTACCGCTGCGGGTAAGTGCCGTTGAAAGAAGGCTCTATTGGGGAGTCCCCAGTTCGAATGGCAGGGCACTGGCGCTGGAGGATGACGACCTTCTCTGTTGTCTTCTGTTTTCAACAGCAAAGAAGCCGTGCCGTGGTGTGGAGATGCTTCTTCAGTTGTCGGAAGAGGAGTGGGAGGTGGTGGGGTGTCATTCACGTGTTGGCTTTCGCTCGGAGACGAGTTCAGCTCCGTTGGCCTGGGCAGCCCGGAACTCTCCGAAGGATTCGCTGTGCAGGGTAGACTCGTGGTGGTTCGGGATGCCTTTCCTCGCCAACCCAACACACAATTCCAGGAAGAAGAGAACATACCGGCAGGTTTCTGGCGTACCGGAGCAGCGGCTGCTTCTTGACGACGTGGGTCTTCGCGTTCCAATCGCACGGCGTTCTTTTGTGCATCGTCAAGATCTTTCCCCTCGTTCCAGTCGTGCGACGTCGTCGTGACGTCGGCTTGGTCTGCTGGACGACGCCACAACGCGTCAGGGGTGGTGGTTGCCACCGCAGAATGGACATCTTCCAGTGCCCCGGAGGAGGGGGAGGCCTTCGAGTTCCCTTTGGGATCCACCGGGGTCTCCTCGGGGCTTCCTGGTGTCCTTCGGGTGTCAGGCACCTCCTCGTTAAAAGGCGGCGAGGACGCCCACTCCCTCATTGGCTCTTCAATTCCCGCTGGCGGTTCGTCTTTCTTCTTCTGCTTCGGTGGGGCTTCGTCGCCGCGTGAAGGGTCCCCATCATCACCCTCCTCCTTTCGGTCGGATGTGAACGTGGGCGACATCGAATCGGACCGTTGCAGCCCCGCTGTCTCGGAGGTTAGTATGAGTCGTTGTGCCCCGTGCCGATGATCTCGACGCGCACCATCCATCACTTTCTTGTCCACTCCCGCTTCGTCTTCTTCCATTTCAGTCGTATTTGAGGCCCAGGAAGTGAGAGAACCGTAGGAGTCATCACCATCACCGGGATCCACCTCTCGCATACGCTGGATACCTCTCACGCCATCTCCTTTCTTCTCCTCTTCCCTGTAACGACAAGAACTCGAACTCGAACGACTGCTTGTAAAGCTGGAGGAGAGGGTGGTCAAAGTGCCGGAGCACGAGATGTCGCTCTCCAGCAACGTCGACGTCGTCCACGAGGTTGCGGAGAGGGTGGCTATCGATGTGCTTGAAGTGTCTTCTTTCTTCTGGACTCGTTTCGATCGAGGGTATTGCGGCTCTCTAGCAGCGTCACCCTCCACCACCTGACGTTCGTGCATCGCTGAGGGACGTGGACCCATGATGACATCTCGAACGCCCTCCCGACAAACCACATGGGGACGTCGTGAAGGAGAAGAGGCAGGGGACCAGCCGGGGATGGTCGTTGCGCCTTTCTCCACCGGTTCCACGAGGGATCGTCTCTCTCCCGCGCCTTCAGCCGCACGGACGCTCTCGCTCTGCTGCGTGGCCTGCGCGGTGGGACGTCTGGTTTTCCCTATTGCTTCCATTTCACGCACGCCGTCGCCTCTTTCATGGTGACGCGAGTGCCGACGGCGATCCTGCACCTCGTGGTGACGTTTCCCTCTCTCTACACGCGATGTCGCGTTGTGCTGTGGCCCTTCACACGAAAGCACCACCGAAGCGTCTTGTCGTGGTGGTGGTGGTGCGAGCGCGGAAGAAGGGGCAGTTTTAGAGAAGGGAATATGCTGTTCGATGGAGAACTTTCGCTTTCTGTTCTCTTTCCACTGCTGACGAACATCTCTTGGTGTGGCGACACAGGAGGTCGGCGACGATGCGGAAAGGAGTGCCGGGGGAGTGAGTTCTACCAGAGCGTCATCCAGCTGCTCCACTCCGCCCATCGCTCGCAGACGCGCGCCGCGGGACGTCTCGGTGTGGTGGGACCGAAACGAGGCGGTGGACGCTGCCCCTCCCGACAGAGCAATGGAAAGAGTGGAGTGCGTCAAGGAGGTTTGGAAGCTGGTGCAGGAGGCAGCGCTGGGTGGACGACTGTGAAGACGAGCACGCCGACGTCGTTGGCGTTGCCCGTGTGGGGGTTCTTGCGGTGCTGGTCGATGGGACGAATCCATCTCGGTACTGCGGTGTCGCTTGCCTTTCCTCGCTGTACTCCTGGGGCCTTTTCGATGTCGATAGCCGAGAGAAGAGAAGTCCGGAGAGAGGCGGTAGGGGGTACTACCGGCTCTACAGGAGTAAACACTTCGAGAGCGCGCGGGGGAAGACGAGGTGGGCGACAAGGACAGAGAGGTCGAATCGGGGCGCTGTTGTGGAGTTCTCCGTGTCTTCCGCACGGTGCCGTTGTCTGTAGAGGTCGATGACGACGAGCTAGAGGTGGAGAGGGTTGTCATGGTGTCGAGCAGAGTGGAGCAGATGCTGTGGGAGCGAGTGGCAGAGGAACGAGATGGCGTCAAGAACCTCTCGTCGCTCGGCACCAGCTGTAGCTCGTGCCGCCGTCTAGAGGAGCTCGGAGACGGCGTTTTCCATTGGTGTGTCGCTTCCTCCCTTTCGTTCTCTTCACATGGGGCTTTGCTTTGTTGGGGCGGTGAATCCGTCCATGACGGACGCTGCGACGTCACTGCAGCCCCACAAACGTCCTGCGGTGGCTCCGCGATCTCCCCCTCCTCCTTCATCACTCCGCTCACGGACACCGGAGCAGTGGAGGAACCCGCGAGGAGCGCCGTAGGGCTGCTCGCGGACGCTCTTGTGGTGCGAAAGTTCACAACGGGGACCTCGCTGCGCATGGTCCCACTCGACAAGGGACTCCACTGACCAGAGGAAGCGCTCTGACGAACAGGCGGTGCCGACTGTCGTTTTCGCTGTTGTACCTTTTGGGGACCGAGAGTGGTGCTACTGGAAAAGGACATACTATTCGGTGAGTTCGGGCCCGCTTCTTCGCGACACGGGAGTGGAAGTGCCGACGACGACTCCCTTCGTGTGGTGGTGCTTTCACCCTCTCCGTCGATCCTTATGGCTAAAGCTGGATGCGGTCGGTGCACATGAGAGTGTCGATGCAGTGGAAACCCAGAAGGAGGGTTCGATGGACAGCGGTGTTGTTCGTCTGTCCTCAACGGTGCTGTGTCATGGAGAATGAACGAAGGCTCTACCGAGGGATGCGGAACGGTTGAATGCGTCGTCTCCGCTGTAGATGGTATTGCTGCTGCTGCTTCTTCTTCTTGTTCTGTTTTATTCTGGTTGCACTTCGTCCGAGAGTCTCGCCTGCTAGGATGTCTATCTTGATCAAGAGGACGATGTCGGTGACGACGGCGTTCGTCCTTGTCAGGCGACCTCTCCTCCCATGTGGAGGGCGAGTGACGAGAATGCGGCGTGGATTGCGCCGCTGCTTTGCGCTTCATGTTTCTATTTCCAGTGCCCTTTTTGGCGGTTTCTTTCCGCGCTGTCTGCTGCTGCTGCGCTTCCTCTCGGCCAGCCGCAGCCTCATCGACCGAGTGGTGGTGGTGGTGATGACGACGAAATGCGTCGTGTTCTCCTTTTTGCCCAGAAGTCGTCCGGACGGCTCCAGCGGTGTGTCCTCGATGTGGGCCACCGCCTTCCTCGAGTCCTCGGGACGACCACGTCGGTGCGGAACGGGGCTGGCTCAGCGTACCGCGTTCGCCCAACACCTCCGCGTGGTGTTCTGAAGCGGAGGTTTGCTCCTCGTCTGCCGCCTCGCTTTCACCCGCTTCTTCCCACCACTCCTCGTCGTCTGTGGGTTCCGCATGTCGTGGTGGCCCATCTCCACGCCGCTGCTCCCGTATGCCTTCGCGGACTCGACCACACGAAGAGGGTTTCGGAAAGCTGCCACTGCTGCAGGTCGGAGAGCCGGCGCCCAACCCGTGCCGTCGACTCCACCGCCAACGAACCCCCTCGGGATGATGCGTTGGGGTTCCTTCACCGCCATTGGTGCGGAGCGAATGCCGAACGAGAGATGGACCATGCGGTGACCCAGGAGACGCCGCACTGCTGTGGTTCAGGTGCTGGGTATTGGAAGGCGAGGAGGAGTGGCGCAGACTTCCGTTGCGGTGCGGTGTGTGCGAGGGGTGCTTCCTCGGGTGCAGCAGAGAGTGGTGTCCTCTAGGAGAGTGGAGCCCTGGACTCCCACCAGCGGAGGGCCGAGCGGACTTCGATGGAGAGGCCGGACCCGTTGCGGCACCGCCTCCTTCCCCTACCAGATTATAGTCCACCCCAGGAAGCGTGTGCGTCAAGCTCGCATAAGTGGCGCCACCGGTGGTAGGTGTGGAAGCGGAGCGGTTGGGGATGGACGATGAGTGCCGGACAGCGTTCATCGACGAGACGCCTAGCGAACCTGCACCCGTGTGCATCGTGTGGTGTTGGTGGTGATCTTCCGCATCTTCTCCGTGAGAAGGATCATAAAAAGGCGGTGGGCTTTCGATTCGGTGGAAAGAGGCGTCTTTACGGGCTGGGAACCCCTCACCACCTCGAACGGGGACAGGGATGTGTACCCCACGGCGAAAGGAAGGATGCAGCTGTGGGCTGTCGAAGTATCGGTCCACCTCGTGCGGTTGCCCGCCACCACTATTGGGGAGGCCGGGATGTGGGAGAGATTCTTCATCGTACGCGGAGTAGGGGCGGCTCTTGCGACGACCATACTGGGGAGTCACCATCGGGGCGCTTCTCGCGAAAGGAGTGGCGGCGGTTACATTCGGCGCGGTAAAGGAGTGCTCATTGAGGGGATTGGAAATTAAGGAGAAGCACGACGACGACGCGGTGTGGGTGTAGCCACGTGCATCCTTCCCAGCTGGGCCCCAAGGAGAAGCAGAAGCCGGTGCGGTGGGGAAGGCGGACAGCGGTGCCAGAGCGGTCCCGGGAAACACCAGCTGATGAAATTGCATGGGATCGCAGCCCGGGGTACTCGTCGCCGAGTGGAACGAGAAGGACCCTTGATGCGAAGGAGTTCGCGTAGGATGGACAGAAGGGTCCGCGTGAAGGGCAGCGTGCACTGACGGGGGCTGCGGTTGCTGCCTTGGGCTGGAACATGGACTGCTGTGGCTGCCCACTGTTCCACCAGGGGACCCGCGTGGTGCGTCCGCGGAGATCACGCTGGAACTCTCTCGTGGGGTACGAGCACTCCACGGCGGCGACACCACAACGGTGGGCGGAGGCGGTGCTCCTGGACTGGCACTCCGGTACGCTCTTTCATCTCCAGGTGTACGGAGGGAGGAAGAAGCCCACCACTGGACACTACTACCGAGCTCACTCGGAGAATACGGGTTCACGGTCGCGGAGCCTGGTGGCGAATAATGGGAAGCCGAAGCCGACGCGTTGTTGGAGGGCAGGATCGCCGCCCTACGATCTGCGGCTGGATTGGGATGGTACAATCTTCCAAACGAAGAGCGAGAAGATTGGACGTGGCTTCCCTTAAAGCCCTCCTCGTCTCCTCCCCCCACCCCTGCTGCTGCTGGGGCGGAAACGAACCCGGTGGCGTGGGGCAGCGAGGACGACGCGTTTTGTAGTTCGGTCCCCTCCTCGTCACCTACCGCACCTCCTCGAGCTGCACAGCCCCGAAGATTTCGGTGAGGAGACGAGGACTCGAGCGGTGACAATACAGCTGCAGAAGAGCCACTCCCCGGTTGGAGTGGCTCTGACACGAGTTCAGGGGACGGCAAACGCTCCAGGCTCTGTGAGAAGAAGGCCGAAAGAGCCGGGGAGGAGAACGGTGGCCGCAGTACGCTACTACCGCTTTTCATTGGCTGCTGCTGCTGCTGCTGCTGCTGCTGCTGCTGCTGCTGCTGTTGGAATGGGACCACCGCTTCGATGGGCGAGTGCTCCGGGACGTAGCACCAGAGCTCTGATCCCTCCTCTGTGTTCAACCAGACCGCCAGCTGCACCACCCCCACCCCTTGTAACACTTGCCGCACCGCGACGTGGACATGGGCGTTCGGACCCCCACGGCTGCTTTCACCTCCCACTGCGCTGCTGTTCGTCGCGGAGTGGGTGGTAAAGCCACTTCCTTGCGTGTGCAGCTGGACCGCAGAACGGAAAGAGTTTTGGCACGACGAGGCCGAGCCGCACGAAAACTCGTCACCCCGCATCATCGGACCCTCCCTCGCGGAGACCGAGTGCTCTTCTTCTCTGCGGTTCTTCTGCCGTCGCAGCGCCACCGTGTCGTTCGTTTCATGGGGTGACGGTCGAGGAGTAGAAGGCGATGCAGGAAGTGGAGACGATGAGGAGCTGGAATTCTCCTTGTCTGCAGCCGAATGAGGGTGTCCTTCCATCGCGTCTTTCCCCGTACGATGCGGTGCGGTGGTGGCAGGCGGGGAGCCGAACGGTAGGGCGGAGATAACGACTGCCTCACCTTCGGCGTGTTGTTGTCCTTCTTCTTGCCCCGGTGCGGCAAAACACAAGGTCGTGCCTTGACCGCCCCCGGATACAGTGAACGAGGCGGTGGCCTTCGTCATCGACGCATGGCTGCTGCTGCTGTTGCTGCTTGCCGCATCCTCGTCTCCCTCGTGTTCGCGTGGACGACGAGAATGGGAGGGTGGACGAGGGTGCGTCAGAAGAATGCGAGTAATGGTGGAAGGAGGTCGCTCTATCACTTCGTCTTCATCATCTTGTTCCAACTTCGACGGTGCTTCCGCTCTCAACGATGTACTAGCGAGGGAAGGGTGAGGCAAGTACTCCGACACCGCGATAGAGCCTTCACTGCTCGCATTTCTCTGTCTCGTGGTGTCCTGCGGCTTCGTCTTGTCACTCGTTCTGGCGGAGGTGGCTTGGGAGAGCGCGGGTGGCGAACCCGTAGTCAGTCCTCCCTCTCGAGCGAGACACAAGGTGGGTTGTGAAGCGTCCCCTGCACGGCGTGGCGATGCTTCTGCGGTGTCGTGTAACTGTAACGTGGGAGGGGGTGAAGAAGTGTGCTGCGGGTGCGAGAACTCCTCCGTGCCTTCTTCTTCGTCTTCTCCGTGTGTCTGGGGTAGAGGCTCTCCTTGCGAAGAGGATGGGGATTCGGAGACACTCCTCACACCCGTGAGCGGCGCTGAATTCTCCTTTGGTGTACTCTCCGAGATGACATGCCCTGCCGCGACGCCACCAGGAGGCAGTGCCGACAAGAACGGCGATGCGGACGGGAAGGAGAGGACCGATGACGGGGGTTTACCCGCACTGCCCACCAGCTGTGGAGCGTACGGTGCCAACAGTGGGGTGGAGGACATGACATACGATACGGGGTACCCTGTAATCGACGACGCCAGCGTGGTGGTGGACTGAGAAGGCAGCAGGGAGGTGGACGAAAGATTCACATTGAGTAAATTGCTATTGCTACTTCGATAATCGGACCGTTCACCTGGTGTCCCACAACGCCAACGCTCCTCTTCTACGGTGTCACCACGAGCACCGTCTGGATGACTCGTCGGGGTCATTGCGGTCCATCCTTTGGCGCGTTCCTTACCCCCACCACGGTATGATTCTGGCTGGTGGTGGTGGAGGCGCGTCGTGTCGTCTTGAACGGGGAAGTAGTAATACACCCCGGGTGTCGCCGTGGAGGCCATCTCCTTATTGATCCGCTTCAGCAGTGCTTCTGTTTCACGCCTGCCAGAGTCGGTAAGAGGCTTTTCGAGAGTGGGGACAGGGGAGCGCAGGCCTCGGCGTGGGCCATCGTCCTCTTCCATAGAAAAGAAAAAGCTGCGATGGGTACTCGTGTGGCTGGTGGCACTACGGTGCGGTGGCGGCATAGACGAGGAGGAGTGCGCTGCGGTGTTCCAATCACTCTTTCCACTGCCACTGGTGGTAGGGTCCGGACTTCGGTGTGACGACGAACTTGAATGCATCCGCTGTGGTGCGGAGACCATCGGCGAATGGGGGGCATTCAAATGGGACAGCGTCGTCGGTCTTTCCATCCGAGAAGGACCACCCACCCTTTCCGTTAACAGCTGTGACGTCGATGCGGCCCCCTCCGCTTCCTCCTCTTCTATAAAGCTGCCGTGCGATGCTTGTTTTGTCACTGCTGCGGGGGCTGTTGTCCCACTACTCGAAGGAAGAGGCTCTCGTGGATTCTCGTCTCTCGTCTCCTTCGACGGCAGTGAAGTTCCTCCGGGTCGTGGCGGTGCAGTGTGACGTCCAGACGGCGACGAGTCCATTGGTAAGGAAGCGGCGTGGGGGGAGCGGCTGCTACGACTGCTACTATGACATCGTTCTGCCTCCGGCGTTGCTTCCCGCCTCTCGTCATGTGGACCCGTTCCTTCTCTCCACTGTGGTGGAAACTGCGCGCTCGCCCCGTATTTGTCGTCTCCTTCGCAGCACAGCGAGGGGGAGGAGGGCAATGAACGATCGCCAGGCGCGAGACGGGTTTCCTTTCTGCATTCCATCAAAGGGTCTTCGCCTCCTCCGCCAGCAGCTGGTAGCTCGACGGCGTCCTCCCTGCCTGCCTTCCCATTTCCTTCGGGTTCACAACGAAGAGGAGGCTCCTCTGCCACGCCCTCACCGTGCGACGTCATCATGATCGTTGCACTCAATGATCGTCCAGTAGTCGAACGCGTGTGTGGGTCACTCGCCGCACTGCGACGTGCCAGCGTGCTCGGTGAAGAGCTGGGAACGCGTCGGGGTTGCCGTACGCTTGGATTAGAGTGCGCAGCCGCCTCCTTAGGGTCTGTCGCCCAGCCCGTGTGCACGCTGCCGACCGAATCGGTGAACCCACTACTCGCTGCGGCGGACAGTGGAACCGAGGAAGAGAGCAGAGCGCTCAGCGTGTGGTGGTGGTGCGGATGACCAACGGCATGCAGGTCTAACGGTAAGGAGGCGGCGAGTCTGGAGATGTGGTGCGGATGCGGATGACGGGGTGGACTCGCGCCCCCTCCGCTCGGATGATGCGGAAGTGGTGGTGGGGAGGAGAACCAGAGGGGTAGGCACGGTGAAGAGTGGAAAGACGGAGCGCTCGCGTGGTGTTGAGGACGGGAGGGGGAGGGCGGACTGGGCGGCTGCAAGGAAGATCCCGCCCGCTCTCGTTGTCCCATATGGGGATGGACAGGAAAGCGATGGAAGTGTGGGGACCGCATCGTGGAGGACGTCAGCTTCATTCCATCCATGGAGCACCATCCATCCTCACTGCTTCTCGAGGTCATTTCAGAGGAGCTGAACGTGGAGAGCGTCGAAAGGGAAGTAAGGGTGGGGGTCCCGCAGGGGAGTGGAGAAGAGGAGAGGGAACGGAATGAACACCCATCTTCATCACCCTTATACTTTCTAAGAAGCTTTTGTGCCACTACTCTACGGCAGTGCCATCTCTCTCTCGTGTTCTTTTGACGACTTCGGGTAAGGGGGCGGTGAGAAGAGGAACGGCGAGGGTGACGACGACGCCGTGATGAACGCGAACGCCAGCTTTGGCTCAGGAGACTGGACCGACTACTACCTGAGGTCGTGGGGGTGGCTTTCACTCTCCTCTGACTACCGCTCGGTGATGTTGTACTGGATTCACTCTGGCTGTGTGGTCGTCTTCGACCACTACTGATGGAGAGGGTGGTGGAGGTCACTACGGAGCTGCAGAAGATGTCGTCGAGGGACAACGAGGAGCCGAGCATATCACAGCCGACTCCACACATCGAGGAAGACGAGGAAGATGGTTTGTGGGGCACCCAGGACGAAGGCACTTCTTCACCACCTCTGCCACATGGCTCCACGAGTTCCGCGGCGTTTCGGGTAGTGGTGATAGAGATCTCCTCGAAACGCCCACTACCTGTGGTGCGATTACTAGGGGAACGACCATGAGGCGTGCGGGCCACTGGGTCTCGCAAGCACTGTTGCTTCACGATTCCGTTTTTGTTTTCGGCAGTGGCGGAGGAGGGTGGAACCGAAGCGTGGCACAATGACGAGGAGGGTGGAGCCTCTACCCCAGAGGGTGAAGATTTTGCCAAGAGATGAGTCATCGGCACCTCCGACAAGCTATGCGACAGAGATCCCCCGAACGGCGACGTCACTTGGCTCTGCTGGCTTTCTTCAGAGGCAGTCGATGGATGGGAACACCGTTGGGGTATCTGCGGGCGGATGCGGCTCGTGGGAAGGGTCGTGACCACCTCGTCGTCCGAGGAGGCATCTTCATTGACTCGCTTCGCAGAGGTAGTGAGGTCGTGCACTGTGGTGGCGGTGGAGCAGTGATGGTGCTGCGAAGCAGAGCCCTTGGCGGAGGTTCTCGAGGTGGACAAGGACTTCTTCTCTCGCTGGGGGACATGTCGTTGTGGAGGTTCGCCTCTCCTTTCACCAAAGTGTTCCTCGGTCCCTCTTTCACGTGGTCGGTGTCGGCGTCGAGCTGATGCGGTGGTGGTCTTTCCCGCCGGTGGTGGGGGATAGAAAGGGGACATGGACACCATCATTGGCGGCTTCGTCGCTGCTGTTGTTGTTGTTGCTGTTCCGGCTGCCGGCAAGGAAGACCGCTGCTGCTGCGGTGTCGAGAGAGTCGATAACGGGTGAGGCGGAGAAAGGGAGGGCAATGTGGAGGGGGTGAAGCCCCTCCTCTTCTCCCACGACTCCTCTTGCAGAGAGGAGGTCTTCGTGTCAGCTGGACCACCCTCGTGCGCCAACCCGTTGGGGTTATCGCTGCCAGGCGAGTGGTGTGGTGCTTCTCTCCAGGATGAAATGGCTTCTGCGCCGTGCAACTCTCCTTCGTTTATTTTGTGGGCTTCGTCGTCGTTGACCTCCTCGAATGCGGCGTCGGAGCCGCAACGCACTTCCGCAAGGGGGCGTGTCGCTTGAAAATACGCGGGAGACATCGGCTGGACTCGACTGGAACACGGCTCCCCTCCTGCCTCCACCTCCACCGCTCGGCGAGTGGAGGGAAACGTCAATTGTTTTTTCGGCGGCAGGGAAAGATCCTCTTCAGGGACGTCTGCGCCAGATTCTTGCTGCTGCTGTTGTTGTGGTTCTTGTGTGGGTGGACGACGAGAGCGTCTCGAAGGATGTCGCTTTGATCGATCCCGAAGCAGTAAACTCGTGGGTGGTCCCTGACCCAGCGCTGCGTTATTTTGTATCAAAAAGGAGAAGACCTGCGCCATTGTGGGGGGCTGTGGCCACCCCATCACTGGCATTGCGGTGAGCCGGTCACCCACCGCACACACCGCTGTGGTGACCCACGGTATCGACGCTACCTTTCCCACCAGAGGAGGGCGAGTGGTGTTGGAGGAAGGTGTGGGGGACACCCTGAGCGAAGCCGAGCAGTCTTCCACTTCTAAAGAGGAGGAGGAAGTCGCGTCGGACTTCTGCTTCATTCCACTCTGGAGAGGCGAATCCGCGTCCGGAGCGCCATCAAAGGACGAGCGGCGCCACGTCTGCTGCGGCGGTGGTGGTGGTGGGGCTTCTGGAAATGTGAGGGATGGATTTCCGACGGATGAGGAGGGGCGTGCTTGCCCCTCTGAAGGGGCTTCCCGGCTACCGACCGCGACCGCGGTGGCATTGGTCACCGGGTCGTGCTGCTCGGGGAAGGGGAGCGGCGGTGCGGCGGGGATGACGTAGAGCCGCCACCACCGACCAGCGGTGCGGCGGCTCACGCTTTGGCTCCGGTGGCGGTGCGGTGCCGACGGGGTGGGGGACGGCGGCCCCAACGCGTCGGATCGTTGAAACACCGGCAGAAAGGCGGGTGGCGGAGACGGGCCGGGAAATGAGGAATCGTCTTGCGGCAAGCGAGACTTTGGTGAGGATTCAGTGTGAGGAATCCAAACACAAGGAGAGAACGGCGGAGACACGAACGCGCTGGTTTCGGCGTCAACACCGGAGCCGGAGGGCCGCCTTCCACACGGATCTTGACGGTGATGTGGGCTACCGCCTTTTACTTCCTGGTGGAGCGTCTTGTGAGAACACGAAACGGTCGTCGGTGTGAAAGGAAAGGACTGCGACGACGGCTCTGGATCTTCCCCTGGGGCGTTGGCGTGCGGGTTTGGGGCCTCGTAGCACTTGAACGACTCTCCGGTTCGCTGTTGCTTTTGGCGCTCCTCGCGACTGAACTCCTCCACCTCGTGCAGTAAGCGCACCTTCGCGGCACGGCGCAGTCTCGGAGAAAGGTACCTTGGCACCGCTCCCACACACCCGACCCCCTCCTCATGAGGTGACGAGGAAGAAGAGAGAGTCTTTGCCGCCCGATCGAAGTCGTTCTTCGCCTCCTCCTCACCTCTGGCTGGCGGTACGGACGTCGGCGCTGCAGTGGAAGGGCTCCCGACTGCTTCGTTGGGACCCGAAAGCGGCAGTGACTGTGCAGGATTCACATCGGCTGTGGCGTCGGAGAGAGTCGTCACGATTCCGTCCACCACGTGAGGACTGTCTCTGCCGGACAACCGCAGCCCTCCACCACTCGTACTCCCTCGTCCTTCTCGAGAACGAGCGTGAAAAATACTGTTCGCGAGCGCATTCCCTTTTAACCACGCGTTGGAGCTCATGCGAGGATCCACGAGCAGAGAAGCGCCTTGGGCGGTGAAGAACCCCTCAACGACATCGGGCGAGNGTAGAGGTTCCGTTATTCCTCTCCACCGTTTCCATGTCCCGCACCGTGGACGTTTGGGTGGTTGCTTCCGCGTCGACGTTCGCATCCGTGGCGCCAGCGTCCATCGTGCGCTGGTGGACGTCTCCTGGTGCGAGGGAGGCATCATCGCGGTGTGCCTCCTTGTTTCTCGGAACGGTGTCTCCTGCCTCTTCTTCGTGGCCATTCGTCAACGCTATTGACCGCAACACTGGCTCGGCCCCTTCTTCTTCTTCTTCTTGTCGATAGTGCGGCGACGCGTCCTTTAAGTGTGCCGGAGTGGAGGTCTGCTGCTGCGCCAGCGTGACGTCGGGCAGCCCTGTCGCCCGCCCCTCCGCCGGGTGATCCATCATCTTCATTTTACTCCGTCTGCGCTCCGTGGACTCCCCGGCGGTATGCCCTTCTTCTTCTTCTTCTTCTTCGGGAAGACGTCTTTCAGTGGTGGCGGAGATGGAGGCAGAGATGATGGACGCGGCCATTGGAGGATCGGGAGGCGGGCAATCGTCTCGCGTCCGGTGCTCTCGAAACGGTTTTGTGGCGGAGGGCAAGATGGCCGTATCCGGCGAAGGCGTCACCGGCGCTAGAGCACTGACTGAGGTGGTGGGGAGCACCGAGACGATCCCCGCACTCGCGGCGGTGCAGTACGATGGCGCGAGAGAGGACGGCTCGGGAAGGTAAAAGTCTGACGAGTGGGACCACCAGAGACTGCTGCGCGCCATCACGACGGGAGAAGAGGAGGTGGTGGGAGACGTGTGGAGAAGCGACACCACTGGGTGAGCGCCGCAGGGCGGGAGTGAGTGGCGACGAGGAGATTCGCCGCCGGTGCGCTGGCGTAACAGCTGCCGAACGAGGTGGTTCTCCACCTGCTTCTTACGGCGCTGGGCGAGACGCTTGTGACGCTGCTCCTCCTTCTGTGCCTTGCGAAGGAGCCGCCGCTGCTCCTTTATCGCATTCGCCCCCGTGGCGGTGGTAGCTTCTGGGAAGTACCGAATGTCATCCAGCGAGCGAAATTGTGGGGTGTAGCCCACGTGGATATTCTTGTTCAAAAACAGACTCCGCCAACTCAAGGGACGATGCAGCGTGGCGTGCAGGACTTGCACAAAGTGCGTGGCGGTGGAGGTGTAGGCGGGATGCAAGGCCCAGAAGAATTGACTGAGGCGCTTTCGAGTGCCGACAAACGGAGGTTCGTCCACGTATCCTTCGTTCAGCTTCGAGGCAGCGTTGTGTTCGGTGTGTTTCTTTCGATCCGGTGCCTCTCCGCGTGCGGTGTTCGGCGCTGTCACACACGACGACGATGACGGCAGCACGTTGGATGACGGCTGACGCTGTCTCTCCACCGACGACGTGCCCAACCCAACGGAGGAGCCAGAGGGACACCGTTGAGGAGAGGTGGACAGGGAGTGGTGCAGCTCGACCTCCGATGCGGAACCACACGAGAAACGCTCTCTCGGCGTAGAATGTATCTTTTCTGCTCTATTGGGATGCGTTTTTGCACTCTTCGCTATGTTCTGCTCCGGCTGTTGGTCTTCCGAGGGAGCGCACGAAGATAGACTTCGCCCAGTGCCACCCGTTGTGGGAACCTCCATATCGGCTTCTGAGACATTCGTGGTCTCCGTCTTTAAAGGCGTTTTTTCTGCGTCACGATCTTCGGTCGTGTGGTTTAGAGCTTCTACAAGTCCAAAGATGGAGGAGGAGGCGGAGGCAGAGGCGAAGGTGCGGAGGGAGTGCGCCTCTAATGTCGGCAGCGCTGTGGTGTGCGGCTGTCGCGTTTCTTTGCGGTCTCCCGTAGCGTTCGCCTGCTTTCTGAGCTCCCATTCTTTCTTTCGGTGCTGTAGAAACGGGAGATAGTACAGCTGCGAGACGGTGTAGCGGCAGGTAAAAAACGGGTGCTCCAACACTTTGCTTCCACCGAACAGCCGCTCTTGCGGATCCCGCTGCAGCAGCGACAGCACCAGCTCCTTAAAGAGTTGCATGGCCTCCAGCATTTCGTAGAGAGCGGTGGAGAGGAACACATCACGATCCTGGGGGGACCACAGAACAACGCCAGGAGTGGAGGAGCTCGTCGATGGCTCGGCTGCAGAGGCGGAGACCACCGCACGGCGATGCTTGGAAGGAGTCGTCTGCGGCTCCGCACTGCTCACGATCTTCTCCGGGGCCTCCGGATCGATGGGCTTCACGGTACTATTTTCTTCCTTGTTTGTTTCCTGGTGTTGAGAGTCTCCCGCAGTGGACAGCACCGTTTCATGGAAGAGCGAGTCGGAGACGAACGGCTGCTTCTCCCGTTCAGCGGGGGCAAACAGGGCTTCCTGCACGGTAGGGGACTCCCCATGAACCGCCGCCTGCTCATGAGCGTACCGAAATCCAAGTTGAGCGGTTCGAGCGTGCAGCTCCAACTGGGAAATATGAAAATCATCCGGCCGCACTTTTACGTTCTCTTCCACGATAGTCTTAAACATCCAGTACTCGTTCTGCGCATCGAAGGCCCGTCGTCCATTGCACCACTCGAACAAGACACACCCGTAACTCCACCAGTCCAAAATGTGTTCCGTGCCGTTACTAGCGGGCGGACTGGACGGCGCTGAAGAGGGGTTTCCCGGAGACGGCTGGTCGGCGGCACCCTTCAGCGCGGCTGTCGTGCCGAGCAGCACTTCCGGGCTCATGTAGTGCTTCGTTCCCGTGAAGGTGCGAGCACGTTGGGCCGCGTCTCCACCGTCGTTCGACTGACGCTGTTCCCTTTCCTTGTCTTTTGCCACTCCGAAATCGGTAAGCAGAACGTGACCATCCTTTTGCATGAGCACATTCTCCGGCTTCAAGTCTCGATAAATGTACTGCTGCTGGTGGACGTACTCCAGCACGAGCGCCAGCTCCACCGCGTAAAAGGCAATCAGGCGGAGCGGAATGCGTGTGGAGTTGTCGGGGGCGAACGCATACGTCGCGGGACGGGGTCTGGCCGCCTCTTGCCAGGGTGAGGAGGGGGGAACGACGGCACCCCCACAGCCCTGCTCCTCCGTCATGGTGGCTCGCACGAGGGCGTTGATTTGCGTGTTCTTTTGCCGTATCCACTGCGCAGGGGTCTTCCAAACTACTGGTGGTGGCGCTCGACGACGCGTGAGTTTCCTCGTCGCAGTGGTATGCTCTGCTTTGTCTTGCATGAGCGACCCCTCGCACTTGGGCTTGACGCTACTACTGACACTTGTGTTGTGTGGGGGGACATCTTCGTCGTCTGGAAAGGCATTTTCTGGTGTCCCGTACGGCGCTTTTGTACAAGGAGGAGGTGGTGGCCGCCGGGGATGATGTTCCGTGGTAGGGGAGATGTGAAGCGGGGATAAGAAGGGCAGCCCAGTGGTCATCGGTGTGGAGCCGAAGCTTAAACTGGGACTCACTACCGCCGAATCCGGCGTGAGAGCGCCTGCTCGTCTTAAAATTTCTTCCGTTTCAAGCGGTGGGTCGGGAGGGGGTAGTGGTCCGCCTTCGGTTCCCTGCTCGGCGTTCTCTTCCAGATGTCTGGGGGTCGAAGATTGGGCTACAAGGGGAGTATGGGTTTCGTGGTCTGCGGCGAGTGTTTCAGTAGAGAGAGGAGCGATGGAAACGGGTACTGCTGTAGAAACAGCCTCCATTTCTCTACCACTCGCTGCCACTCCTCTGGCGGAGCGTGAAGTCTGGCTCATCGCCATGGTGGAGGAGGAGGCGGTGGGGGTCCCATTCGGCCCGCCTCCGGACACAGAAGCCAGACTACACCCTCCTCCTCCTCCGGCTGCTGCTGCGGTGAGAGGACGGACAACAACTGTGGAGGCGTCATCATTCTGTAGGGGGACAACGAGGAGACTTCCATCTGCTGCGTCTCGTCCATCCCTATCACGCGGAGAACGTCGCTGCTCCTCTCTCTTGTCTCGTGCGCCACTGATCGGATGGACCGCGAGAAAGTCTTCTTCTTCTTCTTCTTCGTCCATCTCCTCCTCGTCGCTTTCGAGATCCGTTTCGAACGGATCCTCCTCTTCATAGTGCATGACGACAGCTGCTGCTCCTGCGATGTCCTTCTTCTGCTGCTCTTCTTGTGCACCGTCTTCCGCGCTACGGGGTGGGCGAAGCAGCTCAATGGCGGTGTCGTCCATCCAGTGTGGGCGAAACGCCGCACGACAGCGGAGCCGGTACTCCACGCGCTTCGCCTTCTGCTCCTCCCGTCGCTTTTGACGTTCGGATTCTCTCTCCTTTGCTTTTCTGTCGAGTGCCGCCTTTTCGTCCCGTTGGCGCGCCGCCTCCGCGTCTGCGGCATTCGTCGCCGCCCACCGCTCTGGCGACAGCGTTGAGGGCGGCAGGGGGGAAAAGAAGGAAGGAATGGAGGCTGCAGAGAGCCGACGACGCACCTCTTGCATTACTTCCTCGATTCTCGGGGCCAGCGCCGCCGCGTGGTCCTCCTCCTTCTCGGTTTCAGAAACGTCATTGTTTTCTTCGTCTTCGTCATCGTCGAGGCTGACATCGTCGTCGAAGTTTAGATCCTCCTCATCCGGGTCTGGCAAGGCAATGGTGGCGTTCGCAAAGAAATCCAACGCCGCAGCTCCATCGCTCACTGTGAGCTCGTCCTCTTCGTCGTTGCTGTTGCGACTTCTCTCCTCATCCTCCTTTATCGCACCGACGACGTCACTCGTGGGGTGGGGGACATCCTCGTGATCGCAGCTGTACGGCAAATCCTTCAGCGCTTCATGGAACACCCGAGAATGCTGTAGCAGCGCGCAGCACACCACATCCGAACGAACGCGTGGCCAGGTCCACAACACATCCGACGGGTGAAAGGACCGTCTGGTAGACATGAAAGAGGAGCTGGCGATACCGGTTCGATGAAAGGGGGACGGAAAAGTTCGATTATCTTCTTCTTCTTCTTCCTTTTTCAATTCTTCATCCTCGTGCTTTGCTTCGCTGGCGGAATCCATCAGCGTCACCCTTTCAGAGGAGCGTTCTTGTCCACGACCCGGAGCTGTTGCAGGGGGAGGAGCGGAAATGCCGGGGGACGGTACGGTGCCCCCCACACGAGTCCCCTGCTCTACGGTGGTCTGTGTCTTCGCTGGCTCCACGACAGAATGGAGCATCGGTGGTGTACTTTCAGTGTCTCGCTGCGTTTCCGTGTTGTCAACGGTGGTAACAGGGATAGAAGGAAGAGCGGGGAGACGATGTGAGGGATGCGTGCTCCACCAGCAATTGGTACAATGCCGTTCTCCGGCTAGTGAAGGGGTGGGAGGGACTACTTTCGGCGATGCGCCGCGCTCGTCGTTCATCACTTTGCCGCTGTTGCGTTCTTCTGCCCCTTCTTCTTGCGCAATATTGAGAGAATGAGCCCGACAACGGGCGAGGTACTGAAAGTGAGCGGCCTCGGCCTTCATATCACTTAACCAAGCTGTGAAGAGATCACGGAAACAGGTGACACTGGTGAAATCGATTTGAAGCCGTTCCGGGTAGCGGGTACCAGCATTGCTATGCTGTGTTGCCCACACGTCTTCTTCTTCTTCTTTTTCCTTCTGTACAGGAGGGTCTTTTGGTGGAGCACTCTGCCGATCTCCTATCGTAGCGCAGCCCGCTGTGGAGACATGGAGCGTTTCTTCACTTGTTTCGTGTAGCGGGAGGAGGTCCTCCCGTGGTGCTCTCTCTACGTCAACTGAGTGGGAGAGTGCGGGCGGGCTCGAGGAGCGCTGCATGAACCACCACCACCACCACCACCACCACTGACTGGCTATACCCACTGGCACACCCGCTCCCCACCGCTGCATTGCATACGCGTGTAACGCGGGCGAGACCATCTTGTTGTTCTTTCCCTGATTCTTCTTCTCGAAAGAGTCGATGGGCTCTCTCTTACGACGACTACTACTGCACTTCTCTTTTATTCTACTGTTGTTCCCACCCCTCTTCTGGTTGTCTTTTTTCGGCTTTCGCCTCACCCCCGCGTCGTCGTCATCCTCGTCCGTGGCACCACTGAAGAAGGAGGCGAAGAAGTCCGTTTCTTCTTGCCGCGCTTCTCGCGCCGCGTCCTCCTTCTCCCTACGCTGTCGTTCCACTTCGTCGCGCTCCCATTCCGCGTCGGTGGGGGGCCCGTAGAACGGATACCGCAGCTGCCGCAGCACGTGGCGGGATTGCGACACCCACCGGCGCGAGGACTGGAAGGTGTAGAAATCACCACCTTGACCAAACTGAAGGAGAAAGTACAGGTGCGTCCGACTCTGCACGGCTCGGTACAAGCGAACCAGGAACGGGTGACGCAACGCGATCAGCAGACGCCGTTCGGTGAGGGTCTGCGTGATGAGATTCGCCTGCTCCAACTTCAGCTTCCCAATCCGCTTCAGCGCGTACAGCTCCCCTGTGGTGCGGTGCCGTGCGAGGGTAACGTCCGCAAACGAGCCTCGGCCGAGGTGTGCCACCAGCTGAAACTTTTGAAGAAACTCCTCCGCGGAGGTGAGGCCAGCGCTGGAGGAGGGCGGGAGTGGTTGCCGGTGAGCGAAGGAAGGCATCCGACGGGGGCTCGCCACCACCAGCGAGGCGTTCGATGACGAGCGCCAATGATGCCCGGGTGAGGCGGCTGTGGTGGGGCTCGCTTCGCCCCTACGCTTCAAGTGACGAGAACGCCGATGGTGAGGGGAGGCGCTCGTCGCGGCACCGTGTGGCTCTGCGGAGAGGGAGGCGACGCGCCTTCGTCTACCGGTGCTGGACGAGAAAGAGGAGTGCACCAGACGTTCGTTGCGACGTGGGGAGCCGACGTGCCCCTCCGAGGTGTGCGGCGAGACCGAGTCGTGTTGTCGGTGGAGCGGCTGTACCGAGTGCTTTCGTCTCGCGGATAAAACATCTTTGGGTTGGTGTGCTTCGGCCTTCGCTGTATGTTTCATGGCCCGATGATCCTGTGTTTCGGAGAAGTCCTCCAGGTGACGACGATGGGATCGGTGATGTCGCTGGATGGGTTGCCGGGGTGAGGGCGAGGCAAGGGGCTCTGAAGGCGACACGCTGGTGGATAACGCGCGCGAGGAGAACGACGAATGGCCATGGTGAGCCGGTCGGTGGCGTCGGTGGGGGTCGTGCACCGCCCTCCTCTCTGCTGCTGTCGAGTCTGCTTTCTCTCCGACACGAGATCGAGATGACGAGACGTGACGACCCGCAGCGCTGTCCTCGTCCTCGTCAAGATGTCTTCCGTGTCCTTCTCCGTCTTCGCAGTCTCCGAAGTGTTGGACGTTGCGGTGGCGCCGTTTGTTGAACGAGACGTGCTCGTCATGAGAAGGCGCGTCGGCGTGAGCGCTGGTGGAATGAGGGGCTTGACGAGATGAGGCGACCGTCTCCTTCGTCTGGGAGCGTCGTTTTCTATTGTTTTTTTCTTGGCACGGCTGTGCGACGGACGAGGTGAGGGGCTCAACTGGCTTAAAGCCAAAGTCCTCCAGCTGCTCCCCTCTTCCCTCCGTGTTTATCGTGCCGTACTGCTGCCACCGCGGAGGATCGTCCTGCACTTCTCCATTATGAGGATCACGTGAAGGATGTCGAAGGGGATCTTGACACGCTACACGCTTCTTGTGAGGCATCGCTCTTTTCCGGTGTGTGACGCTCGCCTGGTGGAGCTGCGCTATCGGGTCCGCATTCCCTGTTTCGTCGTGTTTCGTGTGGAGCGCAGGAGGTCCCTCGTCCCGAGCCGCCCCACTCCTCGGAGGAGGAGGAGGAGGAGTAGCAGAGGGCGGGAGGAGAGGTGGCGGGACGTCCCGAAGCGGAGTAGTTTCCATATGAGAAGAGGTTTAATTGGCTCTGGTTTTGAAAGGATCACGACGTTGTCGTCGTATTCGCACTGCTCAAGGTTCTCCTGTGCACTCTAAAACAAACACACACACACACACACACACACTTAAAGAGAGAGGGAGAGCGCGCCAAGAACAAAAAAGTATGGAGCGAGGTGAACAACACGTGGCACAAACTATTTGTTTCAGAACCCTCAAAAAGAAGAGCAATAATGATAACAATAGTGTGGAAAACAAATAAAATGTGTAAATAAAATAAAATAGAAATATATATATATTTGATGTGCTGTGGCTTGCTAGGAATAATAATACAGAAATTTTAATAGGAAACAATAAATGGCTGTGAGTGCGAAGTTATTGTTAACGCGTAGATACTAGAGGATGCAGCGGCACTACTGGCAGAAACAACAAAAAAGAAAGAGAGAATAAACGCGTTTCCTTATTTTATGGAAGTCGTGTTATCCGCCAATTTTTTTTGTGAATAGTGATGTACAATAGTACAAGAACAATGAGCTGATATATGTTTTTTTAATTCTCTTAAACTGTAGCAGCACAACAATTTTTGTTTCTTGAAGTGCTTCTTTTGAAAAAACAGCTAATCAAATGAAAAAAAAAAACAAAAAAAATAAAGAAGATCTATTAAAAGATCTATTATCTTTTATATATGATATATATGAATAATGAATAAAAGATGAAAGAAGCCACTGGAGCTACGAGCCGTACCGCTACTTTTCTCTCTCTCTCTCTTTTCTGGTGTTTGTGTGCCGTGGATAAGACAGAGACGATACGAGGTATAAGGTTGGCACAGACGGCGGCCACACAGATACCCAAAATCAGAGACTGATAAGTGTGTGAGAGAGAGGCAACAGCGTCTTCTATTATTTGTTTTTACTTAGGTTAGGATTCTCCCACTCTCACTACAAGAACGGGTAATAATGAAACGAAACTTTTCTTTTTTGAAAATTTTCTTTTTTTCAGAAGAAATGGAAAAGGATCCTCTTTGATGTGCGTATCAATAGATTCAGAGAGAGAGGAAAGCGTGCGATATGAAATAAATATCGATATCGTTTTCTTCGCTCTTTGCCGAATAATGACACTGCGTATCTCTCTCAGTTGGTCACTCGAACTCTGAAAGGAAGCACAGAAAAGAGAAATAAATAAGAAAAGATATCAATAATAAACGGCACAACTCGTCAAGGTGCCGGGAAAGTACTTTTTGCTTTTTTGTTTTTATTAAACAAAAAATATGATCGAATAATGATAATGTCAATTTCCTTTCAATAATTTTTTTTTAAAATATTTTCTTTCGAGTAATCAGTCGTTATTTCTGGTATACCTGCTGAAGTAAAGATCGATGTGTAAAATGGTGCTCTTTTGAGTTTATTTTTTTTGTTTTTAAGAATTATAAATTCTTATTTATCTTTTTTTTTATTTTAAATATAGTAATGATAATAATACAACGAATGAATATCAGCAACACAATCAGGGGATGAATAGGGTTCCACTTCTGTAAGGCGGGACGTGTGCGATGTCGTGTCGTACAGAAATACAACAACGAGATGAAGGGGAATAAAACAGCGAATGCCTTAAAACAACAACAAACAGCAAAAACAAAAAAAAGAAAAAACAAACAACGAACCTAAATAATAAAATAATAATAATACCTATCGTTATGAAGGAAAAAAAAAAGCAAAAAAAAATAAAAATGGGAGAAATATAGGAAATCTAAATATATTTTATATTCTGCCGCACTCACTCACACATGAATATGTGTCCGTAAGTGTAGAGAAGAGGTGTTCTCTAGATGCTAGATGTCTCTTCTGTATATTCGGATAACTAGGGAGACAACACCCTTCCGTCCTCTGAAAGTGGCTCTTTTATGTCTAAGTGTAAGGAGGGGGGGTAGCACAAGAAGAAAAAAAAAATATAAAAAGGGGGAAACAATAAAAAGAACACGAATACGCTACTAGAAGTGATCGCACGATCGTTGCATGTCTCTTACGTTTCATGTCTTCGCACTTCTTTTCGATCGTCGTTCTCCATATTGTTCGGAGGGTCTCGAACCCACTTCGTCATTTTTTAATATTTTTTTATTTTATTATTATTATAGATATATAGATATATATATATGTATATATATATTTTCTTGGCAACAGAGAGAATGAAGGGTGGGTGCTTTCCGCTGTGACATACTCACGCAGAATGATCATCTCTCTCTGTGTGTGTAGGGGTTACACCGATACCTCCCCCTCCATAGAGAGAGAGGGAGAGCTCTGTGGGGGGCTGATAGTATGGCGGAGTTTCAATATTAGAAACCACCACAGCCGTAAGAATAAGGAGAAAAACACCTCTCTAATACAGCTTCCAGTTATAATACGAGTGGGTGCCGCAGAAAAAAAAAACAAAAAAAAAACAACAACAACAAAATATGAAAATAGTGAAGAAATATTTAGGAAAAAATAAGATGACAGCGAAATCATTTCTTTCTGGTGCAGCCATACATCCATCCATAACGTCAATGTTGTACCTCTTCAATGGCCAGCCTATACATATAAGATATAAATATATAGCTAAGTAAATAAATATAAGCATATATTTTTTTTTCTTAACTTAACTCTTTTTTCGCTTTTGTTCTTATTTCCCTCCCTCTTCCTCTAAGCAATAATAATAATAATAAGAATTAGCAATAATAATACATAAAACAGTGAATGATGTCTTTTTCCTTTTCTATTTTTTAAAATGTTTTTATTTTGAGTTTTGCCAACAGAGAAAATTCACGATACTTTACAGAGGACATCAATGCATGCGAGTGAATAAAAAAAGAAAAGAGGGAGGGTAGAGCCAACAAAAACATTTTTCATAATGAAGTAGTTTCTCATTATAGATGTCAAGGTGGGAGCTATACATGTAGTACGATTTCCTTTATCATTTTTATTTTCTTGTGTTTGTGTGTGTTGAAATTATTCCGAGTTCCGGATTAAAACGTTGTGATACATTATATTTTCGAGGAAACACATGGAGGAAAAGTCATAATAATGCTTTCTCTCTCTCTCTCTCTCTCTGTCGTTCTGTATAGAGATATAGGTACGGTAACATTGGTTTATAATATAAAGTGTAATGAGAAGGGAATGCACACCAATAACGGAAGTGAAAACACAAAACAAAACACCACCACCACCACCAGCAGACACTTATTCATTCACTGCGATAGATTTCCATGTGTAGGTTTCCACATACCAATGATCCTTTTTTTTTTTTACTTGAAAGGAGACACAAAAAAAGAGGATCCAAAATGAAAGCGTGACGATGGGCATCACAACACGAAACGTCTTCCTCTCTTTCTCTCCTGCGTTGTGTGTGTCTCTCTGGGTTAGAGCAGAGCAGGGACCCGAGTTCTACGGGTCCCGCACTAGTAAAAGCCACTGAGGACTTCGAACTTCGACTTGTCCTCCGCACTTAGCCGATCCCAATCGTCCTGCCGCACCCGTTTCGTGAGCAGTATTCTTTCCTTCCCACTCCCCACCGCACCGGCCTGCAGAAGATACGGCACCTGGAACTGCTTCAGCACGCGCACCCACACAGAGAGGTGTCCCGCTTCAGCGGCGTACGCCAGCGCCTCATGCCCCTTGCGGCTCTGCCGCGACCAGTCCACCTCGTCCTTCTGCCCCGCAGGGGACTGAAGGCGCTGCAGAACGCGTTGCAGAATCGCTTCGACGAGCTCCCGCACGTGCTCGTGTATCGTCGCCGCGGCGATGGCCGCTTCGGAAGGGGGCTGCGGCTGATGTTGGCGGGCGTGCACAGCGTCGTTCTCCAGGTTGTACTTCCACTGCAGCGATGCGTTTGTGATGGCGTGGAAGAACGTACAGCCGAGGTGGTCCGCTGTGTGGAAGGCGATAGGCTTCGGGCTCTTCAAGCACGCCTCGAGGAGTTGCAGCATCAAATTGTTCTGCAGAGAGAAGGGAGGAGCGCTACCGCCACCCCCCACCGCTGTCGCTGCGTGCGGGGCGTCGTGGAAGGGCTTCCATAAGAATTTGGACAGGAGGGGCGAGTCGTCGTGCGAGGAGAGCTGCGGCAGGAGCTTCAGGGCTTGAAACATCACGTCGCCCCCATCAGCCACACACGTCTGGACCAACGACAAGCTCGGAAAAGTTTCATTCGAGAGCTTGAGGAGGCGAGCGGTGGGCTTCGCGCTCGGCAGAGGCAGCGCGTCGGGGTCTAGCTCAAAGTACAGGTGATACGCCGCTGGGAGGGCTTTCCAGTCCCACTCCCACACGGCCGTGCGGGTGAGCGGAATGGTGGTCGCACTGAACCCCGCGACACCACCACCGAGCGTGTCCAACACCAGCGGTGCGACGACGGAGAGTAGTTGGTTCTGCGCCGCACGGGATAGAAAATGAAAGCCTTCGTAGTCCGGCTGGAGCCACTCTATTTTGTCGGCCGCGTGGGCTGGACTCCCCACCCGCTCCAGCACCGCCCGCAGCATGCTCATGCTCTGCTCCTCTGTGAGTTTTTCGTACAAAATACAGTGCAGGAAGGTGCTCTGGGCTTCATTCTTGAGCGTGAAATCGATGGGGTTCGACGTCCGAAGACAGGCCTGGACCGCCTCTACGCGACCGAGTAACGCCAACCAATGCAGAAGCGGCCAGGACTCGTCTTCTTCGGAAAACAGTACTTCGGCGCCCTTCTTCACGCACTCCGCGACCAGCGTCACATCCGGGTTCCAGTCGTACTCCTGACAGAGCAGAAACAGCGTCGAGGTGGGGTTGTTCGTGGCGGTGAACCGGCTGTGAAGCACCTTCTGAGTCCGGTCGTCGTTTCGACGTTGTGACGCCTCTTCCATTTTTTGGTTTAACATGGCGCGCTCGCGCTGCACCTTGGGACTCATTGACATTTCTTCCGTTGTCGGTGGGATTTCGATGATGAGATAGATGGTGGTGGGAGTCGAAGGACACGCGAGACCCGCTACCTTAATGTATTTTCTTCTGCTTCGTGTTGAAGGAGGTGTAATACAGCACACGAATTGAGTGACGTCGTACACAAAAAGCAAACGAAAAGATAATAAATGCTCAATGAAACTTAGTAAGTACCGCAACAGACACTGGAACGATTAAAAGTACAAAAAATCAAAAAAAAACAAACAGAAATGAAATAATAAGAAGACACTTCAAAAATAGAAAAAGAGTTGTATGATGAAGGGGAAATATTGAATGAGTGTCTTACAGCACTTCTGATTCGAGAAGACGGAGGGTTACGCTTTGAAATCAATGAATCGATAAATCCTGTGTATATGTGGATTTTAGTAATAAAAAAACAAACTCAAAAAGAAAAAGAGAATGCAAGAGAGGGAACGTGAGCGAACACAAGATAAAAACTTTTATTATTATGATTGAGGAAAGAGGGGAGACAACAACACAAAAAAAACGAAATAAAAATAACAATAAAACAGCGAAAACCACAAAGTGAGAGAGAGGCGTAGACATTGAACTACATACACACACTTACATGAATGATACATCACTGTGGATAGAGAAGTGCTGTCCACTGCGCTGGAAAAAGCCCTAGTGAGTTTCGAAGACGTGTCTCATTATTATTTTGGTTCGGCTTGTTATTGCTCACAGTCGTCCTTCACCCCGTCGCACATATGTCTGTAAAAAAAAGAAGCGAATGCGAGCAGCGAAAAAAAAAAAAAGAATGTACACAGAAAAACAAGATAGGTGAATCATCAAATGAAAATGAAAAATATTGGTACAAATACGACATTTTTTTAAAAGTGTTGCTGTCATAAAAAGAAGAAGAAGAAAGAGAGAAGGGTTCTTCTACTGCTAAAATGAAGAGAGGAGCGGAACCACAACAGCTGGTTGTGATCCGTTTCAGAAAATAAACAAAAATGGATCGTTTCCCAAAAAAAAATAATAATTAGATATTTTAACAAGTAGTGATCAACAGATCACGTTCTACCCCCAATTCTAACCTCCTACGCGACTAGCATCTGGCATGACTGACGTTGAGGAGCATTACCATATTATCCTTCCGCCACTCGAAATCCATGGGCTAACTGAAATCGGCTTCGATCTTCTTCCGAGATGCGAAGCCAGTCCTTGCGAAATACCGGACACGCGATCACCAACGTCCTTTTCGCTGAGGCACCGCCTTCCGCATCGTCGTAATACGGCACTCGACGCTGCTTCACCACACGCCACCAAACGCTGAGATGCCCGTAGCACGCCGCATAGGAGAGGCAGTCCATCCCATTGCAGCTCTTCTGTCCCCAGCGCACCACATCCTCGGGGTGCGCCTCGAGGCGATCGAGAACGAGGTGCAAGAGCCGCCGCACCTGCGCCGAGGTTTTCCCCGCCGACGGCACCCAGTGCAGCGGCGTGAGACCGCTGCGGTCCACCGCTGTGAAGTCGATGGGGTGCGGGCTCTGGAAACAGAGCTGCACCAGCTCTATTTGGTTCCTCCAGATTAACTGGGAGAGCAGAGGGAAGTCCATGGTAGCGTCCCGGTACGTCACATTCGCGCCGTTTTCCACCACTCGCCGCACCGTTTCGGCGTCGTCCGGCGTCAAGACGGCCGCACTGCTTCGGCGCTTCAGAAGAATCCAATCCGCCAATGTCGCCGTGGCAAAGTGCTGCGGCGTGAGGGCGTTCGTGGCACCGGCGTTCACCACACTGCGGAAGCGCTCGGTGATGCTTTCCTGCCCGTAGTGGAGATCGAAACGCATCCCCGCGTCGTCCTCCTCCTTCGGCGTACAAGTGTCTCGTCGCGCGTGGTAAGTGGGTAGGGAGGGTAAGGAGGTGGTGCTACTGCTGCTGGAAACGATTGCACCCTTCGCGTCTTCAGAGGGTGCAGAGGAACCCTCGAGAAGGCCATCCAGCGGCGTCTGCGGGAAAGCTTTCCACTCGGTAGTGGCCGGAGGAGGTGCGTGCACCACATGGACGTTGGCCAGCTTCTTTTTCTCACTTCCTTGAGCAGTGATTTGCTCCTCTGCCGTGGAGGCGTTGCCCTCGACGAAAGAGTCCTCATTGGTGGCCGATGAATCCAAAGAGAACTCGGCTCCCGAACGAAAAGCCGAGGTGGACGGCGAGGCAAACCCGTGACCCTTCTCCCCACCACCACCACCACCTGCGGCTATCAAGGAAGCCGAGGAGTTCACCATCGGGTCTTGGGCGGTGGTGGCAGTAAGACTTGGGTTAGACGTGGGGACGGCGTAAAAGACGGGGGAAGCTTCCACGTGTTCGGCGGTGCGTCTCATCGGCCTTTCACCAAAGCGAGGGGGGGAGGCTGGCCAGTGTTTTACGGCACTTCTTTCCGCTTTGTCTGCTGCTGAGGCGTCGGTGATGGATGTCACTGCGGTGTGTGACGTCGGATGCATCTCTGTCGCGCTTGGCGTGCGATGGGGAAGTGGAGGACACCGCGCAGCTGCGGCTGCGGGTCCCAGAGACCGCGGGAGAGCACTGGTGGATGCGGCTGATGGTGGGGCATTTACACCGGATGGCGCAGCAGTGAGAGCCGACGAGGAGCATGGCGCGTAGGGAAAAAGAACAATTGGCTGAGCGACGGAAATGGGGGGCAGGAAGTGCATCCATGTACCGGGCGCCACCTCCGCCGTCGCACCCGCTGCTGCTGCGACGGTACTTTCTGAGGTGCCATGCGGCGCGTGAAGGGCTGCGTTCGATGGAACTCGATGGTCTCTGGAGGAAGGCGGTGGTGGGGAAGGGGAGAGGGGTCTTCGCAGGGCAGCACCACCGCTACGGTACTGTTGAAGGAGCTCATCTTTTTGTCGTAGGAGATCGGATTTCTCGGCCATCATGCAGACTTGCTGCTCTATGAGCCGATCCTTTTGGTCCAGCAGTCGCTGCAACCACATTGCTCGCTGTTCTGCGTCTTCCGTTGGGTGGCGGGTGGTACGCCTCGAAGGATCTGCCACTGCCGTCATGATGAAGTGCGAGTTCCTTGCTTCACTGGCACAGCGTACTGTGTGCGTGGATGGGGGGGGTAACGAAACAGGGAGCGTTCCGAATAGCACGTAATAGAAGGGTTAGAAGTATTCTTAGGTAGTTATTCTTAGAAGTATTCTTATAGAAGTATTATGCTAAGTAGGCACGATCGATTGCTCCGTCTTTCGTGGCACTTCCAAAAATAATGCAAAAAGTAATAATAATAATAGAGATTACTTTATTTTCTTTTAAAAGGCTGCAAAACGTCGAATTACGAACACACTAAATCACAGAGAAAAATGCGAGAGCGATAAAGAATGAATTTACTGGTTGGAGCCGCAAATGAATAATACTAAAAAGTTGTACAGTGAGAGCAGCAATCGAAAGAGGGAGCGAAATTAAATAAAAAAACCTACGAATAATAAGGAGGAGCTACAACAGAGAATGTTTTATGAATTCGTCTAAAGTATTGTCATTTTGAAAATACAAAAAAGAAAATAATTCGTTGAAAGAGTGAAGGAGGTAATGGAATAGAGAGCCAATAACCCGTAAGGAAAACTCCAGTGAAGTACCGCAATGGAAGACTTCTACAGTGAGAAAGAGACGAGTTTCACAGCAACAAATCAAATCACATACGCACACACACACACACAAAAAAAAAAAAAGCAAACAATTGAAAGCAACATTCACATGAGTGGCAGGGGCGGGTGGTGATAGAGCGCTGCGACATCGTCACCTCCTCGAAAAAGGTCACGACGTGAAGACAGAAGACAGAAGATATCGTTCCTACTTGAATCCCCGCACCACAGCAAAGCACCGCTGATCCGCCGGGGATAACGCATTCCAATCACTTTGCTGCACAAATGCAGTTAAACGCAGTCGCTGAGGGGGCGGTGGCGGCGACGCGTCATCCTCAGACGAGACGGAGGAGGTGGTGGGGTTGGGCCGGTGCTGCAGTCCAAAGTACTGATAACACCGCTCATAGTACGGCACGTGCTTCTGACGCGTGACGATACTCCACCACAGCGCGAGGTGCCCGCTGGATGCCGCTAGTGCGATACAGGTGTGGCCCTGCTGATCGGTTTGAGACCAATGGAGGCGATCTCGCTCGGGGAACATTTCCTGTCGCTCAATGACCCGCCGAAGAAGCGTTTCCATCACTTCTGGGTTTGCTTGTAACGCTATCGCGTGCAAGGGGGTCCAACCCGCCTTCCCTGGCACCGTAAAGTCCAGCGATTGGGGGCTTTGCAAACCCAGTTCCACCACTGTCACTGCCCCATCGTACATCCACTGTGTCAGCAGCGGGTACGGCATATCGTGGTCTCGACACATCACCACCGCACCCTGCTCCAGAATCAGAGGCTCTACGCGTTTCCACAGCGCCGGATCGTTCAGCTGCGAGCCGGCACTGCGACACAAGCGAAGAAGCTGCTCCGTTGCGATATGGGATTGCTGCTCTCTCCACAGGTCTAGCGCCTCTTCTTCAGCCTGCTGGGCCTCCAGCGTCATAAAGTACGACTTATCCAAGCCTGGCAGCTGTGCCCAGTCCTCCGGCTGTACCTTCTGTGTGAGCCGAAACACAGGCCCTGGAGGATTAGAGGAGGGAATGGCATCTCTGAAGTATGGTAGCACCTTCACCACAGGCCAAAAGAGCGACAAGCGCCCGTAACGTGCCGCCGTACTCAAGAAATCATCTCTAGAGGAGGAGGAGGCAGCGGTCTTCGCCTTCGTTTCGTCCGCTCCCCACTGCACACGGGTGGAATACGTCGGGTCGAGTAGTCGATGGACGACCCCATGAAGGATCTGAACGGCCCTCTCCGAGTCCACACAGGCGCTGCACAAGACGTGCAGTGGGGTTTCACCTAGATGATCCGCCTTACGAAGATCTAATGCTCGGGGGGACTGGAGGAGTGCCGCGACGACGGCCACGCGACCTTGAGCCATCAGCGTGTGTAGAATGGGCCGCGCTAACAGAGCGGCCCGATCGCGTAGCCTCAACGGAGTCGTTCCATCGTGCCGCCCGTCGCCATCCGTTGGGGTGCTCGGAAGTGGAGCTGTTGTGCGGGAGGGATGATAATAGACGTGGGCTCCCGCTTTAATACAGTGGATCATGAGCTGCTCCAGTCGACGCTCGTGCTCGGCTGTGTCCAGCAGCGCCGTCGTCGTTGACGTGCCGCTCAGAGAAGTGGAAGTGGGGAGGGAGAGGGAAGCCTGTGGCACTTTTAGCAAACATTCAACAAGTGTGACAGTGGCCTTCACTGCGATTTCCTGCTCGATTTCACGGGTCCCGACACCCGCGACTAGCGATCGATTCCAATCGGTCGTCGACGACACAGCCGTGGAGGCGTGGAGGCGCGCATTGTCTTCCTGTAAGCGACGATTTTCGTCCTGCAGTGCGTGCAGCTGCGCTTCGTAATACGAGACCACCACCGTTAACATGGCCTCCGACGGGGTCGTCGTCGTCGTCGTCGTCGTCGTGTGGTGCCGCTCTTCCCTGCTGGAGCTCCGGCTCCCTTCGTCACTCGTCTCGGAATCAACATCCGACCCTTCCCTTTCTGCCTCGCTCTCTGCGGAAGAGTGAGATTTCTTGTGGTGGCCGTGACGTGGATCTGGCGACTCCGTCCCCTTCTTTATGTCGTTGTCGTTGTCGTGGGGGCCATCAATTGGAGAAGGAGGGAAGTATCGAACGGGCTGGGAACGTTTTTTTTGCCGCGCTTCGTGTTTCGCCTTCTCTCGCACGTGCCCTTCTGTGATTTCAGACTCCAGAAGAAACAGCTGCGTCGCAAGGGAGCGCTTATCCCGCCGGAGCTGTGCAATCAATTCGTCCTTCTCCCTCCACAGGCGCTTCGAGCTCGAGGGGGAGAGAGCCCCCTCTGCTGCTTCCGTGTGGCGCTGCTCCGGCGGCGTCATCGGGACCTCGGAAGTCAAAGTCCACGCTGGATCCAATTGGCTGGCCTCCGTGTTGTGGAGAGGTCCATCCCTGCGGTGGGTGTGGCCCGGCTCCGTGGTTTCCCATACGGGTGCGACACACTCGCCTTCGCTCTCTGCAGCCAAGCCTCTGGCCGCAGCGCTGGAGGCGGGGAGCGCAGCGAGGGAGGGGGTACCCATCGCACTGGAGTCATCCAAAGACGAAGCAGACGATGGCGATGAAATCGCAGCGCGCACCGGACTGGAGCGGCGCGCTGTGGGCGGCGACGCTGGAGTCGCAGTGGGTGGTTCGGGTGGCTGGTGTGTCGTGGGAGGATCGAGCTTTTGAAGCAGCGCTTTGTTTTGTTGTAGCAATTGAGTGAGTAAGTCCATCTCCCTCTTTTCTTTTTTTTTCTTCTGAAGACGCTAGCGGAGAAAAGTATATCAAAATAGTCTTTCTACAAAAGTTGGAACAACAACGGTGAAAGACAAATAGATGTTGATAAATGAGCGAGCGTCGCGCTAATAAATATGAGAAGTGGCTGTACAGAGTAATAAATGCTAGAGGAAAATCAATCTTCTTCCAACAAATAGCGCCAAATAATTCATATATTGACAACACGCCAAATATTCTTCGTGAGTGGCTTGTTAGCAAATAATATGAGATAAGAGAGAGAGGAGTGTTATTTCTTTGTTCTTCTTTAAAATTATAAGAAAAAAAAAGGATAGAAAAAAGGAGAATAACAATAACATTAAACAACTAATAATACAAATGAAACGGAAGAATAAAATGAAGAAGGGTCGCTAAGAATACATACACACTACAACGGACGTCATTCCATTAGGATAGTCATCACTACCAGTAAAGGGGAGGTGATGCTTCCAAGTATCGTAATGCTGTTGTCTTTAAAAGGGGGGATAAGAAAAGAAAGAAGAGTCCGCATACATCTCGGTGGACTTCTGTTGTACCCACATGAGAATCCTTAACAAATACCCGCAGACACACACACACACTGGGAACGAAATCCATCTTCTCTGTTGTACGTCTCATAATATTAAATAACTTATTCTCGTCATTTTAAGCGTTTATGATTGTTTATGCATTCTTTTTTTTTTAAAAAGATCCGATCCTCCTCCCCTCCCCCCTCTCATAACCCGAACGACGATGCTCTCCCTCCCCACCTTCAAAAGTAAATGCGGAAATCCCCAACAAACCGTAACGGAACAAGTAAATGGATAAATAGAAAAAGGGAAGGGGAGATCGCGAAAGAGAGCGCGCGTGAGAGAGTTAAACCTTATTTTACGAGCACGGCAGGGTGGCAAAGATTTTAGTCAGTGCTTCGGCAAAACCTTCCGCGTCCAGCGGAACGCCGACGTCCTCAGGATTGCCAGCCGCCTCATGCAGGAGAGCACTGGCGCTCCGCGCAAACAGCGGCTTATGTTTGGGTGATGTGATGGACGACACCCAACCACTCCACCGCGAGGTGAAGTCATCCAGGAGTCGATAGACTTCCACGACGCGCTGTGGGTGGCCGTTTAACAACTGCAGCACCTCCAACGGGGTCAAGAGCATCGGCGGTAGGGGCGCACCGCACTGCAGCCACCGGGTCTCGTCGTTGTCGTCCTGCGTGCAGGGGCCCGAAGGAGAATCTTCGCTTTGGGTGGTGGTCGTCGCTGCGACGAGACGCTCCTCCTCGGACTCTGCAGCGTCTCCTCGTGGCGAGGAGGGCAACGCACTTGTTTCGGCGGCGGAGAAGAGCGCAGTGCAGTTCGGCATCAACGCCGTGCGATCGCGAGCAAACGCTTCGGACAAGGGAGTTGGCGGTGCTAAAAGAAAGTGGGTGCCAGCCGACCCCTCCGTAGCTCGGGCAGCGCTGTGGAGTGGAATTTGACGGTCCGACGGAGAAGGAGGATAGACATGGTGTAGGTAAGTGCGCTGAATGAGTTTCCGAATCGCGTCTGCCCATCGACGCTCTTGTTGGCGACCGTGGCTTTCATACAGCCGCAGCAACGACTCCACCGCCAAGACGTGAGCGGGATGATAATTATGATAGTGACTCACCGCCGAGGACTGACCCCCTGCCACGATAGGTGGTGTATCTTGTAAGCAGCGGTACCTCTCTGCAAGGCTCGCGAGATACGCATGGGACGAGAGGACCACGTCGTCATGCGTAGGGTGTCCGCCTTTTACGTGCGGCAGGCGTGGCTGCGTCACTTTCGAGTGCTCCTCCGGTGTGGCTTCCCAGTGGTGGGGTGGCTTCTGCTCTCTGACCTCCTCGTCCGCACCACTCCTCTCGTCCTCGTGGTGATAGGTTGGGTAGTGGTGGTGGTAACACACGGGATCAAAGACACTGCCGGGGCCGTACAGGCTGTGGATCGGTGCTGCCACTGGGTGGCTGCCACCCAGTGGTTCGTCTCCGTTGGGGTGCGGTGGTGGGGTGGTGTTGTGTCGCGCTTCATCGCTGCACCCCCCCTCCCCCGCCATCCCGTTCGTCTCCTTCTGACAAACCGCTGGCGGTGGGATGGGCACAGAGGAGAGATCTGCCTGGTGCGTCAAGTACTGCAACACCAACACCTCGGTCAGCAGCACTGTCAACTGCGGCGCGGTGGTGATGACTTCTGGTGTGAGGCTCGCCGCCAGGAACGCCGCCTTGCCACCAGGCGCATCGTTCGCTAATAACAATTGCTGCTGCTGCTGCTGCTGCTGCTGAAGACGCTGTCTCGATTGAAAGTACAGCGCGCTGGCAGAGGTGAAGCTGGAGGTGGAAGACAAGAAGGGATAGTGGTTGGTCAGCGAGTTTTGCAATGAGAAGGGTGGCAGTCGCTTGCTGCTGCGTTCATCACGACGGCGGCGAAGAATGGCATACACCTCGCCGTTGGTGCGTGGGACTCCTTCTGGGGTTAAGATTTGCATGAATATGAATAACCCGAACACTAGCACTGTTTCTTCAGAAATATATATATATATATATATATATATATATATATATATTCAATATTGGACCAATCTGCGAGAAGAAAATAGAGAGAAGGCAAACGAAAGCGAATTCGATAGGCCAACCCTCTCACTCTCTCTCGCTCTCTTGTGTCTCTCACTTGCTGTGAGCGCTGCTCGCTACGTCGTTCTGCACTGAGCAATAGGAAATATTAGAAAAAAACACTTCAGAGACGAAAATAAATGTACAGGCAAAACTATAATATGCAACTCCGAGGGTGAGAGAGAGAGAACTAAATGTAATCCATTTTTTTATTTAGATGCCGTCATGAATTTATGCACGTCTAACAGCTTGGTGAGTCAGTTAAGGTTTAATATTACGTCTATCAATTTTTTTTAAAAATCTTGCTTCTCGCTGTCCATATGCTTGACTCTCTCTGAGCTTTGCTCATTTATAATTTTTATAAAACATAAAAAAATATTTTTATAGTTTCATTCTTCCTCCAAAAAATAGTAACAGGAAGCCTCTCACTCATCTATGGCTAACTTTACACCAAACAATAACATACCATCACCTTGCCTCTCCCTCTCTATTTCAATATTCTTGTAATCATATATATACATATATATATATTTATGATAATCAAAGTACAAATAATACAATAAGATATAATGCCTACAGGTAGGTTCCGCAACCTTATACATACATATATATTGTTGATGTCAATAGTAGTATTTGTATTGTTTCCTCATGCCTCGTATTTGTGCGAGGTAACTTGACACAAGCGCCAATTCTCAATGTGAAGTCTCTAAATGTTCATATCGTTTATCTACACATATCCATCGCCACATGACCCGAAAGGGGGGGAAAAACAACAGCAACAACAAAATAAATAAAGAAATAAATAAATAGCGAAGTGTACCGAACCTCCGAAATATATCAGGGTCTTGAAATTTTAACATCGCCATGTACTTTTTTTACCTTCTCAAAACAAAAAAAACAAAACAAAAAAAAACGACAAAAAAAAGATATTTATTACTAATACATTTTATTTTTCTCCGTTCTTCTTTCGTGTTAAAGCACACCCAAGAATCCAATGGCCATTCTTTCGCTTGCTGTTCATCCATCCCATTTAAAAGCATAACAAAGCTCTCATCACCGCAATAGTAACAGAAGGAATTCCTCATGATTCAGCGCGACAATCTAAGATGGTAAAAGAAACTTTCTCTTCCACTGGAAAAGAGTTTCAAAACAAAACAAAACAGCTACAAAAATACAAATAAATAAATAACTTTGTTTATCGAGTCTAAGAAAGAGGTCTTCTTTCCGCCTGTGCCACTCGACTGGCTACCATATATCGAAATATAAATATAAATATATATATATATATATATTTCTATATTTATTGATTAATATATCGATATGGATGAGATATCGTTTTTTTTCTTCTTCTTTCGTTCCGCTCCTCGTTGTTCTTTTTCTTGAGCATTCAACGACGCTTGAAATCATATAGTTCCTTTACTTTTTATTTTTGGTGCTTAAGCTTCGCCCATCATGGTCTCGCTTGTGGGATACAAGTACTGTGGCGGTGGCAACGGATGCACTACCACATCGCCCTTCACAGTGATCTCCAGAATCGAGTTCTTGGGCAGCTTTACCAGCGGAGACTTCTCTGGCACAATGTCCAAGAAGAAGGCGAGCAACCCCTGCGTCGGAATCACCGGCGCCACCACGAAGACGGGCTTCTGCGCGCGCATCACCGCCATCAGCGCGGGCTCGAGGCGACTGACGACCTGACGATACGATTCCCCGTTCGGAAACAGCGCGGTAAAGCTTAAGGTGGGGTAGAAGGTCGTCGCGGAGGAGCTGGAGTGCGGCGCATGGGCAAAGTGATGGTCAAAGCGCTGCCAGCACCGCCGCAGCGCAGACATGATCGTTTTGGTCTGTTTTCCACTAATGACTTGAGGCAGCAATGGCGCCGGCGCGGTGGTGGTGGTGGTGTGGTGGGGCGGCGTGTCTCCTTCCTCGGTGTCGTGCAGCAAGGCGTTCTCTGCCTTTTCCATCGCTTCCTCGGCGCTCTCCTCGTCGTCCTCCGACGTTTCCTCGTCTTCGCCACTCGTGCCGGTCATCAGACTCGCCACAGAGTTCGTTCGACCTAGTTTGGAGAAGAGAATTTGAGCGACGCGAGGGTTCTGCTGCTGCAGCCACTGCGGCTGCCGACCATTCAGACGGCCGTAGTTGATGTCGTCCAGACCCGGAACGGGACACAGCACTTCGTCCAACGCCTCCCCATTCTCCATGCACTCTTCCTTTCCCTCGTATTGCTGCAGCGCACCACCCCCCGCCGTCGCAGCGGGGTGGTCGCTCAGACCATTCGTACGGAGCGAGCCCGGGTCACAGCGAGACGCATCACACGCCGGATTGCAGGACGCCCCCGCTGCCCCAATGCCTCCCGCGCCGATGCCACCGATGCCACCGATGAGCGGTGGGCCCATCAGCCGCTCCTTCAACGAGGCGCTCGACTGATGCCGTGAAAGCGCCCGCGGCGTCGCGTTCGTGGCGCTTCGCATCGACGTTGCGGAGGAGCTGCGGTGGTCTCGGTGATGCTGGTGGTGGTGCCCCTCCCCCGTAATCTGCGCATGTGGGGCATCCGCCTCATTCAAATGACGCTCGAGGAGCTCGTTCCCAGGGTCGACGACCCTGCCATTGGGGTCCGCTGCGGTTGCTCGGCCGGTGGAAGAGAACCCTCCAGTGAACGTTATCGCAGTGCTGTGGTGCAGCTGCGATGTGGTGGCCCCATCGTGCGGAACGAGAATGGGAGCAGTGGTCGTGGGGGCGAAGGTGTCCCCGAGCTGATGGTCCTCCCCGTCCTCTGTCGGTGAGGACGACGAGGACCGTGAGGAGGAGGAGACGGAATGGCGGGCGGAGGAGGATTGCTCCGCTTTTCTCACCGCATCGCTGCTGCTGCTGCTGCTCACACTGCTGTGGGAGCCCCGTCGCTTGGAGGAGCACGTGGAATGGAGCGGTGGGGAGGTGCCGGACGAGATGGTGGGCATCTTGCTTCCGCCCTCCACTGTTGTGTTGTTGGTGCTCTGGAGGTTGGTGCCCCCAGAGGTGTTGCTGCCATTCCGATCGTGGGTATTGCTGCTGGATTGGACTAAACAGGGGAGTTGGGGCCGGTGTGACAGAGGGAACGTCGCCGCCGCGGTGGGGGTCTCCTCCTCGTGTGGGAAGGTCAGCACCGGGCTGCGGTGCCGATGATGATGACGATGATGGTGACGCCGGTGCTTCTTGAAGCCAGAGGGATGACGCTGGGAAGAGGTGTCGCCCACCACAGAGTGCTCCACCGGGGAGGGAAATGCACTTTCACTTAATGGATGAGGGAGAGGAGTAGTCGTCGGGAGTGGGCCCTCCGGATTGAAGGCGGGGCCCTCGATGAAAGAAGAGGCTTGGCTGCTGTGCCGATGCACCGCGTCGTAGGAGTGCGTGGAGGCTCCCATGATCATGTTATTATAGGTGTTATTCGCGCTGTTTATGGCGGAGTTGGAATGCAGATGGTTCCCCCCCCCGTAGTGTAAGTTGGTGTTGCTGGAGGGGTGCGGAATGTGCCGGTGCACCACCACCGGTACGGCCGCTCGGCTCGTGAGCTGCCGCTCCAAAAGCAGGCGGTCCTGCGAGAGGACACGTTGCATGCCGCGCGTCCCGGATAGATTCGCACTGGGGCCACTCAAGTTGGGACTCCCAGGGCCGGGGATATTGGGCGTGTGAAGCAGGTTGAGGGCGGATCCAGTTTGGGGCATCGACGTCACGCTCGTACGCCCCCACACGAAGGAGGAAGCACCACTGTGACCCGGATCCGCAAAATGCGGATGTGGATGACCTTGCGGATGCGGCGTCGCGGCGCTGGAGGTGCTCGTGGCCTCTCCCTGAGCAGGTGAAGATTGCGAGTTCGGCGAGCCGTACTCGTCAAACAACAAGAAATCCGGGACAGCGTTGCTGGTCGTCGTTCCGGGCAGCACAGCGGAGGTACCCGTGGGGCTAGAGGTGACGGGGAGGAGGGTGTTCACGACCGCCTTACTGGTGGCGTGAATCACCAGCATGTTCGGCACAAAACGGTCTTCCATGAATTCTCGGAGCGCGAGGGCGTACTGTGTGCCGCGCTCGGTCAGGCGTTGATCACCCCCAAAGACGCCTTGGCTCTCGCCTATTGTTTCCCCGGGCAAGGCGAGATAGACGGGGTAGGCCACGGGATGCAAATTCATGAGAAAAAAGGCGATCCGGCTTCCCAGTCCACCCGCCACGCGGTGCAGGACGACGTGATGCTTCACATTAATAATTTTAATAAACGAGAAGTTCTCGTCCGCGTGCAGCGGCTCGTACACCTTTTCGTACTGCCGAATGCGATCCCGAAACTCCGAGATGACCTCGTTCGTATCGGTGGTGCCCTTGAAGTCGTCGTTGTCGCACTTGCTACGCAGGATGTTCTCCGTGATGATGTTCTCATCGGTGCACACCGACTCAATGAAGAGCATGCGGTACGCGAGCGGGGTCCCATCTGGCTTGGCGTGCTGTTTGGCAGCCTGCGCAAAGAAGCCCTCTAGCCATCGACGACGGGCTCGGGTCGTGTTCGTCGCATCGAGAACGCCCACCGACAGCGGCTGATGCTTGGCGATGAAATTGACCAAATCCTCACACGCCAGCTCTGCCATTCGCTCTCGGAGTTGTTTCCCCACGGGGTTGTTCGGGTCAAAAAACGCCGCATCTGCTGTGCCCGCGACCCCCAGCAGTTGACGGCGGTAGTTGCCCGCGTTGAACACCGCACAAGGAACACCCTTCCAGTTCAGGTAGCGGACGAGACGTTTGCTAATAAAGGATTTACCGCGGCCGGGAAGTCCGCTCATACACACAATCAGTGGAATGTAGTCGTTCACTGTGGTGAACGTAGAGAATTCCTTCTCTTCGTGCTTCTGAGGCTGGCGGCGATGCTGTTCCTGCGCTGCCGCGTGTTCCAACAGCGTTCGGATACTTCCTTCGTCGATAAACGAGTTCCGCGATGTCGCTCGTGCCGCGGCGTCGGCCGGCGCGAGCGGCATCGCATCCGGCCACCGTGGGGGAGAGGAGGGCATCGCGAAGATGGAGTCTTCTGCCGTGCCCACGGTGGTGGTGGTGGTGTGCTGTGCGGCGGCCGTGGCGGCGACGGCGGCTGCAGCGGCTCGGTACCGCTCTTCGGTGGCCCCAGGGAGGATAGAGGGCCGGTGGAGCGCTGCGGCGGTGCCGGGACCGCCTCGCGTGGCTGTTAGAAACTGCTGTACCGCCGTTGCGACTGCTGAGGAGGGAAAATTTGCGGCGTCGCCCACAACGGGCGAGTGGACGTACTGCAGCGAGCGGTTCGCCTCGTTGGAGCCGGTGGGGACAGTCGGCAGAGGATCGATCCGCTCTGCGAAGGGTCCAGAAAGGAGGGGCGCCGGAGTGCGGCGGTACTCAGGCGAAGGGGAGGTGTCGTCCTCCTGCAACGCGGAGGGTGGCACAACGCGAGCGGTACTGCCGTGGAGCTGTTCCGACGGCTGTGGTGTCGAGAAGCCGGATGCGGAGAGGGGTGCCGCTGGTGGGGGTGGGGGCGGCACCACTGGCACCGATTCTTCAGTGGGCGGGCGGTAGTTATCACTCATCACATTCAGCAACAAGCTGTGGAAGTTTTGGGTGGGGGGCAATTGGCGCGGGGTGTTCGGTGACTCGGTGGACGAGGCGGAGGAGGCGGAGTCCCCGGCATCGCCCTCCGTCGCGAAGGCTCGATCCCGATCCACATTCGGCGTGAAGGTTTTGTTCACAATGGTGACTTTGCTGGCGGGGGGTTCTGGAGGTAGCAGCGCTGGCGGCCCCCCTACGGCACTCACCACCCCCGCAGCGTGAAAGTGAGACGCGTCCGTCCGGCTCGTTGGAGGAGGATGGTGCGGGTGCGGCGGATCCTCTGGAATCATACCGCTACCTGCGGCATCCCCTTCACTACTGGAATCGGTGGTGGACGGGGCAGTGGTGTCCAGGGTGGGGCTGCTGTCCTTCGGAGCGGCGGCAGCGGCGGCGGCTTGTCGCTGCTCGCGGAGCACACTGAGAAGGTAGCGGCCCACACTCTGACGGTTCGCCGCAGCACAGTCCAGTGGCGTACGGCCGAACAAGTCCTTCTTAAGGATGTCCGCTCCGTAGGAGAGGAGCAACCGCACAATGGCCTGATTGCCTTCACTGGCGGCGATGTGAAGGGGAGTACAGCCGTTGTGATCCTGTTCATTCACGTTACACAGCCCAGCTTGCAGGAGCTGGTGCAGTTGAGAAGTACTGGTGGACCGCACAATGGCGAAAATACTGTGGTCGGCGATATCTTTCGCCATGTCGTTGAGCTTCTGACGTAATTTTTGCCGACGCTGCTCGAGCTCTTGAATCAACGCGGAGTAATTCAGCGCACCAGCGCTGGCACTCATGAACACCGACCCCATGCGGTTCCCCACCATCTCGTTCGGCGTGTGGTTCGCCCACCCCTCTGTCGCGGGTGGCTGTGGAGGGGCCACCACCGCATCCCCGTCCTGCGAGAAGGACGAAGACGGAGCAGCAGTGACGGGATGACCTTCGGTGGGGGCGTGCGACGGAGAGCTGGGCGAGCGCGAGGAAGAGTTGTCGTCCCGGTGAAGCGGCGGGTGGCCGCTCGCGAATGGAGACGCCACCGTTGTCGTTGTTGGATCGCCCTCATGGCGCGCACTGGCGGGGAGCACGGGGAGCTGCAGAGTACCTGTGGTCCGCGTCCGCACACCCGTGGGGGCGCTCGTCTTCGCATCGGCGTGCGGGAGCGTGGAGGGCGGCAGCAGATCGGAGCTCCCAGTCGTCCCACCGGAAGTGGTGGTGATGGTGGCTGTGCCGGTCAAGAATTTTCCGATTCCCGGTGACACACTGCTGGAACCGAGGGATGGGAGTCCTTCGGATGCGGCTGGTAGGCCGCCAGGGGCGGGGGGCAACACCGAATGGCCGAGCAGGGTCGCCTGTGCGACGGCCTCGGCCGCGGCGAGAGCTGCCACCGCGACCACCTGCGAGGGGTCCTTCGCTGTCACGGCCAAGGAAGTAATAGAAGCCGCGGGGCGGGCGAGCGCGATCGGAGGGGTGGTCGCAGCGGCGGCACTGCGCACCGTCGTTCCATGGGTGCTGTGGTTCGAATGATATGGCGGTGGGGGGGCGGAGGAGGAGGAGGAGCATCCGTGGTGGTTCCCGCCACCGTACGAAACAGTGGTCCGCATCGTCATCGCGCCACCACCATCTCCACTGGATACAACAGGGGGGGCGTTGCCTCGTCCTGGAAGCGTGTAATCCCCGCGCTTCGCACTCGTGGTCCCCCTTTGACCACCCGAACACGAGGAGTACAGACCTAACGCTGGGGTGTGGGTGGACAGCGACTCGGTGCCATTCAAAGGATTCCCGGTTTCCTCCTCGACGGCGGCAAGCATCACGTCGTCTGCGGTTTTGGTGGGTGCGCTGGTGGGCGACGGGGTATCTTCGTCGAGGGCTCGAGGTGGTGAGGGTGGACGTAACCCCATCGCGTGCGGCAGCTGCACCGGAGTGGGAGGGTTCGGCGGGGGACGGGAATTCGGTGTGTGCGGCGAGTGGTGCGGCTGAGACGTCGGGGACGAGGTACGGCGATTGGAGTGGGTGGGCGATGTGCCCCTCTCATACGGCAGCTGCAGCTGCGGCTTCCAGCTGGTGGTGGTGGTGGGAGTGTAGCCGGGATGCGGTCGACGAGACGTCTGGCTGCTGCGGTGGGCGGAGGGAAGCAATCGGCCCAGCGCGGCATCCGGGTGTGCGCTGGAAGGGTAGTGGTGCTCCACCGCCTGCGAGGCGTGCAGCTTGGCGCCGCTGCTCTGTGCTCGAGGCTTCACCGCGCCGTTGATCTCCGGTGGCGCTGGGTGACGTAGCGACAGCGGACGCCTTGGTGGGGGTGGGGGGGTTCCGCACGCCGCTCTCCTCCCCTCCACACGCGCGGACATCTTTCGGTGTGCGGAGGAAGCGGCCGAAGGGGGTGCTTCGCCTTGCGGTGGCTGGCGCCACCATCGAAACCCTGCAGCGGACTGCGGGGTTTCAGCGGTGTGGTCCATCAAAGACGGTGCACTCGGAGTGCCCGACACCCCAACGCCTCCTTCCCATGTGCTGATCGGCGGAGCGGGTGGTGGTAAGTGAGGCGGTGTGGGGCGTTCACCACTGCAGGTGGGAAGCTGTTCGTTATGGGTGGTGGGAAGAGGTGCCGCGGTGGTGCTCGGGATATGCCCGGAGCTGCTGTTAAAGTACGACTGATAAATACCAGGGGGCGGGGGCGGCTGATGGTACAAAGGGGGCCCTGGCATACTGGGAATGGTCAGTGGAGGCGCCCATGCAGCGGCAGCGGTCGTCTGTGGTGCGTGCGAGGATGCGGAGGGTGGAGGTAGACGTGTGGGTATGCCTGGCGATGATCCTGGCGAGGATTTCGAATTCGAGTTCCTGCGAGGCATGGTATAAGAAGTGAAGCGATGGTATCGTCTTTTCTCGCTTTCTCTCTTTTGTTTTTAAATAAAAGGAACTAAGAAGAAAAAAAAAAAAAACAGAAAAAGAGAAATGGGAAAACAATAATTAAGAGGATTTGCCTTTCTATTCTTTTTTTTTTTTAAAATATTTTGCTGAACAGCAAATACGTTTCTTTTTCTAATTGATTTCTAGCAGTCCTAGCAGTCAGAGAACAAAAAAAAAAAAAAAAAAAAGCAAACACACACAACGAAGTGCCAATACTCTTCGTAGAGTGAAGAGGCAGTGTGTTAAGGCTGGCCAAAAGCGGTGCGGGATACGCGGTGAAGGAAGTGGTCGATCACCGGAAGGAAAAAAAAAAGAAGAGTTCCCTGTGTTGTTTTTTTAGAAGGAAAATACCAACAACACAAGGTAAAACTAAATAAAACAAAAAAAATCGAACCTACAAACAAAGGAAAGATGAGATACAATAAGAGGTGGAGAATGAGTCCAAAAAAAGGGAAAAAAAAGATCTGGTGTTTTTTATTGTCTTCTCATAAGAATTGGAAGGTCCACACCAGTGAATCGCTTAGGTACGCTAGAAGCGATTTTTCTTCTCCTTCTTCTTTTATCTACTTTAGTATTTATATATATTTTTAAAAAGTTCTTTTGTATATGTGTGTTTGTTTCTGAGAGACCGTTAATGAACCACAGCAGGAGTAGTAAATATGATGCTGGCGTGCGTAGATATTAGGAGCTTGTAGAGTGCTCTCTAATTATGTATCACTGAAACAATAAAAATGAAATAGCTTATCGGAAAATGAACACTAATACTAGTACTAGGAGAGAATGGAAGATTAAAAGCGTCTCTCAACACAATATATTTTTTTGGTAATATATATATATTTGTATATATATATATATATATTATGTTTTTGTGGATAGATCCTGATGACGGATGAGACAAGAATGTATTTGTACAATCTAGAACTGCCTGTTCTTGGTGTGTGTCTGCAATATGTATGTGTTTTGTTGGTGTTCGTACTCCGACACTCCTCAAGAATAATGTATTCTTTTGTGCTTGTTTCGCTTTCAAAAAAAAAATAAAAAAAATAATCACAATTGAGACAACAAACACAAACAGAGAAAAAAAAAACAATCCAACCAGAAATAAATTATATATTGTTAAAGAACTCCGCTATAGCCTAGCAGTACTTCAATATATATATTTCTATGTATGTTTACTTCAATAACTTCGTGATACAATAAAGAGATACACATAGATTTATATTTGTTTAACAATAAATTCATTAGAAAGAGGGCAAACAACAAGAAAAAAAAAAACAAAAAACAAACAAAAAGATAAGCTGAATTACCTTTGCGAAGCGTTTAGCATTCACCACAGAGATTGGGACAACAAGAAAGAGAAGGTACACAACTGACCTTCTCAAAGGGGAGGAGAATAATCTTAATAACGATTCCGTTTGAAGTTATTAGTTTGGTGTTGGGTTGTGCATTCCAATGTCAAATGTCAGCAGACTCAACACAAGTGATTTCTCTGCGTTATCTATTGATGAGAACCATAAAAAAAATACGAGGGTAGAACCAGACCCGAACAAGAAGTAAAGCTTTGTCGTCTCTGCAGAAATCGTGTCAGAACACACCCACAACAAACTACAACGACATATTCGATCATCATCCAAGAGCAATGGTTCACAAGTGTGGAGTAATACGCATAAATAGCAATAACACAGACCGGCCCACCCACACAAAACACAAAACCAAGAAATAATAATAAAAAAGAATTTCTATACTTCTTCCACAACGGTGCTGTTCACACACACTCTCTTCTTCAATGTCGGACATTTATTTTTATGTTTTCTGTTCGCCGCCTTTCGAGGCGAACCCGCCCGGCTACAGGGCGGTATCCAGAAAGCACGTGATCAACAGGAGAACCAAGCGGGCCACATAAAACGTGGTCCGGAGCACCTCGAAGTGTTTATACACAGAGGAGTCGCTTTTGGCGATGGGGTACAGCACGAGACCCTCGTCTCCCGTGCCGGTGCCACGGGGCGTCGACGTGTCCTCGAGGTCGCCGGAGCTCGTGTTAGAGCTCGGGGACCAGCGGAACCACATCCCTTGTCCGGCGCCTTGCAAGGCGAAGGACGGCGGGCGGTGCGACAGCAGGCCCATCTCTATCACACTGATCACCAAGACGAGCATCAAACACCACAGACGAGGCCGAAGAATGCGATCCACCATGTAGAAAACAGTGGGATGTCGCTGATACACAGACCAATAACGACTACACAGGCGTTGCCACATGGAGGAGAAATGGTGCGGGTCTTGAAAGAACGCAAGGGGAGAAGCGGAAGGATCGGGTCCTCGAGCCCTTCCTCGTTCCGCGGCGTAAGCGCTGCGCCGCTGGCTCGACGGATGAGAGAAGCCACTTCCCGGTGCTTTACCCTCTGCGGCTTCGTCTTCCTCTTCCAGTGCAGCCCAGGTGGATGCCTCACTGTCATCGTACCGCTGAACACGGACCCCGTCCGGGTCGTCACCGCGTGGGAGTTCATCGCCAATCGAGGTCTGACGACGTCCTTTGCCACCGTAGGCGAAGGTCGAGCCAGAGGAGGCGGACGGATGATACGCGTTTCCGGCACGCATTTGCTGCTGAGGACGTCGACGCCGACTGACGGAACCATCGAGCCGCCCACCACCACCACCACCGAGGTGAGGACTTCCAACCGCACTGCTACTCATAAAAGAGGAGTCGTCGTGCATCAAGGTGCCCGTGGTCAGCTCCTCCTCGTCGAACGGGCTGCGTGGATTAGGAGAAGGGGTGGTCCCCCCCTCGTTCAAGCCGGCTGCGGCGCGGTACAAGTACGATAAATTGCTCATTCGTCGACTTTTGCGGCGGTTCGCGGCGGAGGGTTTGAGCGGCAGCAGGATGTCCTCACCACCACCACCGTACACGCTAGGGCGCCGGAGGATGGGATGAGAGCTGGAGCCGTCGAAGGTGTTTTCCGTGAAGACGTCCTCCGGATCTTCGCCGTAGGTGGCGGGGTAGTCCGCGCTTGCATAGCGCGGGGCGGTGGAGTCCCACGCGAGCTCCGGAGGCATCACGCTCTGATGCGGCGTGCCGGGCCCAGCATGTCGAGGAAGACCGGGAAGCATGCCCGCGCTTCTTCGCGTGCCCGGGGAGGACGGAACGAAAGGCGAGGCCGTGCAGTCGGTGTCCACCCCTCCCTCGTCGAGTCCAAACAGCGGCACAGTCGTGGTGCGTCGCATCTTCCAGCGCGCTTGCGTGGCGGTGAGCGGGGATTCACGAGGACCCGTACTGAAATTCGAGGGGAGTCTTCGCGCCATGGGCGGTTGCTGCAGTCCTCTGCGAGGTGGGTGCGCGCTTCCATGCAGCTTCTGGAACGCGAGAAAGTTGAACTCCTGGAGCAGCAGCCCCTTCGCGTGCGCCTCCTCCTCGGCATACCGTTCCTTCAGCAATTGACGCTGCTTGGCATGGTCCTCCCTCGCTTCGCGCAGTTCTTTCTCTGCCTGCTGCATCTCAGTCTTTAGGCGCTGGGCCACCTCGTCGGTCTCCACCCACACCGTCTCGCCAGCGTCTCCCACCACGTGAGGAGGTGCCATGTCTCCGCCCTTCTCCCGCAGGCCCGCATCGTGTTGCTTTTCCTTGTTCCGCAGGTGCCATCGATTTCTTCGCGTATGCAGTCGCTTCCTGAGCCGCTGTTCCTGTTGGTGCTGTTCCCTCTTGAGACGGAGCTGCTCCCGATGACGAAATTTTGATTCGTCTCGGATTTGCTTTTCGTACACGTCAAAGAAGTGCCGTTTCCACGAGACGTTTGCCATGGTCACCGCGTTGCCCACCCCACTGCCGGCGCACAGGGTTTCGCCAACAGGGGGCAAACCATTGCGCTGGCCCGCCTTCAGGGTGCGGTACAGGCGCTTGTGATGGCGCTTCCAGTAGAGGTCCACCCAGGGTGCGGTCATGGAGGCCAAATGAAAGAGGATGCACAGCATCGAGAAGAAGATAAAGAAGGCGGGTTGGGCGTCGGAGACGAGGTAGAACAGCAGAGAGGCACGAGGGTCGTGGATGAGACGTAACGCCAGCGGATCATTGACATCACCGTTCGCCGCTGTGGTGGTCGAGCTGATTTCCGTTTCTGTAGAAAAGACGAGTTGGTTTTGTGGCCAAGAACTGTTGTGCACCACGCTGCGGTTCCGCGAAACACCCGGTGGAACAGCGATGACGATGGGAGGAGCAACCCGAGGAAGGCGTCTGTCTTCCCCATTCGGCGCCCACATGTTCCGCTGTGAGCTCGACGACGGGGTATCACGAACTGTGGTGGAGGCGGATGGGGAGACGAGCCCGTGGCGACTACCCGTCGGAGGGTAGACCGGTGTACGGATGGAAGTGGTATTCTCCGAGAAAAGGGCGATGAAGTCAATACCTTGGAGCCGAAATGGCGTGAAAGCCACAATACAAATGAGAAGGGCCGCCCCACACGCGACAAAAGCGAGAAAAGCACTCATGCGCAGCATCGTGTACAGCATCTTGTGGTACAGGTACCGATAGGCGAGAGGGTTCGTCGAGGTGGCGGCACCGCCAGCAGACGCGCTACCGTCGCCGTCGCCTCCCAACACTTCTCCGGCAGCCCCTCCTCCTCGAGCACCCCTTCTTCCCCCTACGCGTGCCTCTGTGCTCGGCGTCAAGTCTTTCGTGTCTTCCGCAGTTAAAAGACAGACGCTGTAGGGATCTCCACGCAAACACCGCCGGCGATCAAAAGCACCCCCAGTGGCGAGCTGCCGTTGAGTGCGCAGCGGCAACCCGTGCTGGTCCGAGTAGTAATTGTGGCGAAACACCAAATTCGATGCGCTGCTGTCGCCGGCGAGCAACGCAGAGGCGGAGGCCGAGGAAATCCCTGGATGCGTCAAGAGCGGCACCCCAGAAGTCGGATCGAATCGAACGTGCAGTGGAGGCGCAGTGTGGCGTCCGCTCGTCACGCCGCTACGATTCCACCCACTATTCGTGTGCTGGCGTTCATCCTGGAGCTGCTGCTTTCGAAGCCATTCCTTCTCCTGAAACGCCTTCTCTGTCAACGCCGCGCCGTCTTGTTCGTAGTACAAGTGCGAGCGCAGGGGCGGTAGCCCTGCGTGCAACACACGAGGGTGATGAGCGGCGGGGGTGGTACTCGCCGCACTAGAAGGGGAGGTGATGAGTGCCGTGGGTGCGCTGCTGCTGCACGCAGGGGGACGCGGCTTTGGAGAGCCGCCCACACGGACGTGAAGCGGGTCGTTCGTGCTTCCCGTTTCAGCCGAGAGGTCCGACACCACGCCGCCCTTCTCGGTACGAGGTCTCTTGTCGGAAGGGTCCGCGAGCGCCGCAACTTGACTCGTTGAACCTTCGCCAGATGGAAAAGCAAAGGCATTCAAACCAAGCGTGACATCTTCAGGTCGTACCAGCGAAGGCGAGGACGGAGCGGTGGTGCGGAGAGGCGGTGCAGTGGCGATCCCTGAATCACGCTGGTACCGCTGGGTGTCATTCGGGGACGCGAAGACGTGTGTGTCATTTAGATCGATTCCAGAAGCCGCGACGCCATGCAGCAGCGGGTTCTCTGTATTCCTCGCGCTATTCGCGTCCTCACCGGGAGAGTGCTGCTCCCGAGGACTGAGCTTCAGCAGCCCTTTCTGGAGGGTCTTCTTGATGCGCTGGCCCATCTTCGCGAGCGAGAACGCGGCGCTCCCCTCATCCTTCTGATTCATCCCCGCTGTGAGAGCGAGCGGTCCCGACGACGGCTCTCCACCCGCAGCGAGCGTGTGCGAGGCGGCGTTCGCGTGCGGTCCGCTCGAGAAGTCGTTCGCTCCTACTTCTTCTGTCGCCTCTGGGGGAGGCAGACGGTGCGGTCGCGGCGTGGGTATTTCCATGAACAGCGTGGCACCGCGTTCGGTGTCGAGGAGGTTGTACGACGTCGCCCCAGACGCACCTGCGGCGGCGGCATCGACGTGCCGGGGATGATGACGACGATGACGTGCCGACACGGCCGCTGCCTGAGCAGTGTCGCAGTTCGTTTTTCCCTTTCGCTGCCGAGCGGTGACATCGAGCGCGATCCCCGCGGCGGCGGCGGCTTCTTCCTGCACTCGTTGCTGCTGCTGCGCCTCGAGCGCCTCCAGAGGAATGAAGAGGTCATCGATCTGTTCGCCCTCGCCCAGCAGGAGCTGCAGGGCGGTCCAGTCCGACCCCGTATTCCGGTGTCGGTAGGGACGACCTGGCGGCTGCTGCTGCTGCAAGTACGCTGAGACCCCACCCAAACCGAGTACCGTGGTCCCCTTGTGCGCGACACGATTGGTGTGGAGAGGATGATGACATAGCGAGGACGACGCCGCTGTGATGGCGCTGCTGTGCGATGACACGGCGTTCTCGGGGTGCTGCAAGGTGCGCAGGAGCTCCTTCGCGTGAGCCTCTCTCGGAGTGAGCGCGATCGCCCGATGATGATGTCCATGCCGGCGCTCTTGTAAGAATTGCTGTGGGGCTCCGAGGGGCAAGTGCTTCAGCGAAACACCTTTACTCTGCTTCGGTGCGCTCTTCTTGTGCTTCTTACATGCCGAGCCCGACCTCCGTGTCGTTCTGCCATCGGCCGCCACCACGAGCAGCGCACTGCTAGAGGTAGCCCCAGTGGTGGTGGTGGTGGAGGTGGAGAGGGTTGTCGGTGGCTTCGAGTCACTGGAGGACGACGACGACATGGTCGTGAAGGAGCTTGGGAGCTTCTTCCCTGGATCAGACCTGTGGTGTGGCGCACCTGGATGGATGCGGCTGCTGCTGTTACTGGAGTGCTTTCCCGACATCGGTGGTGACACGGGAAGACCACCGCGCACGCCGACCGTCTCGGGGAAGTGCGAGCCAGAGTGCGGCGAGCGAGACTCGCGGGAATGGAGCGACGGCGCGCTGAGGACACCCAGCGGGCTGCCCATTGCTGACGAGGTGTCCACACGCTGCGCGGGAAAACGACCTGCTGCATCGGAGGGGCGATGCACTGGCGAGCCGGGACAGAGCGGGCTCGCGGGGGAGAAAAACAGCGTTTCCGCGTGATGTGGTGTCTGAAAGGGGCCGCTCCGCATGTTTTGGAGGGGGAGGGGAGGAGGTGGTTGAGGACGACGTCCAGAAGCCGGCTGCCCTGTGGGGGGGTTCAAGACGGTGAAGCCCTCCATATAGAGAGAGGTGCGGGTGGACAACCGCAATTCTTTCTGTGCTTCTGGTGGTAGGACAGACAAGAAATGTATCAAAAAAAAAACAACAACGGTTCTATGGGAGACGAGTGAAAAATTACACAAGTAAAAAGAGAGAAGAAAAAACAACCCAACAAAAAAAATACGTACCACGGAAGTCAATATAGGTAGAAATGTGCTGCGAAATGCAAGTATACAACTCTAGATGGAAAGGAGTCTGATACAAATAAAAGCTTAAAGGTAAATGAAGCGTAGTGGAAATACCATATCGGGACTCAGAGGCTTGAAAAAATGGAAAAAAAAAGGTTGAAAACGTATATCGACTCCTGAATAGCGCTACGAAGTAGGATAGTGGGGATTAGTGTGCGATTATCCTATTCGATACTCTATATTGTCCTCCCTCCTCGCGCAGGTCCTCTTCTTGATGTCTATGGAAAAGAATTTACAGTTCTATGTCACTACTCTTACAATTGTGCTATTTCAATTCCGATTAAAAAAAAGGAAAACAACAACAGCAACGAAAAAGTAAAGCAAGTAAGAATATCATTGGCGTAAGACGCGGTCGCACACTCCACATTTATCCGATTATAATAAGAAAAGTTACCATGCCAAGCAGCACTAGGGAGACCTTGTCTATTTTTTTTTTTTTTTTTGAGTATAAAGGTTTCATTATTTATCGTTTTCCCAAGATACGCGTTAATATTTCCAATCTTTTCTTATCTATCCTCACAGTAGAAATGATACTAATAAAATCAATTCACTCATCTTTCCCTTCAGCACAGCATCCGATAACCAATAATACAAAATAAAAGTAATGAAATAATACTCTTCGCGCTTCTTCATCTACTGAATCCTTTCTCTTTCTCTTGTCCCCCCCCCCTCCGTTTTGCTGGTGTGCATTTTTCTTTTTTTCTTTTTAAATATTACTTCTTCATCGATTCGCTGCCTTCAGCGGTGCGAAGTTTCGGTGTCCTCTTAAAGATTTGAACAACCCGCATCAAGTCCTCACAGAAAGCAGCAGCACTCAGCAGTACAGCCCCAGCACCGGTGGAGAGCGTGTACCAGCTCGGATGACGGAAGCGACCCAACAACACACCTGAAACCACAAAGAAACCGGTGAAGAGGTTCACTTGCTGAACGAGGGGCAAGGCAGCTCTTCGGTTTTCAACAATGGGAAGGTGTGCCACTTTCCAAGCGTATAAACCCCCCGCCACATTAAAAACCAGCGGACGACCTTGTCGCTCGCTCGCAGGACCCCTACCTTCTTTGAGCGAGTGGACATCGGCTGGATGACCCACAGCACAGCCCGAAGGGGTCTGCAGCAACAACTCTTTCGTCCGACTCGCGGTGTCGCTCTTGTGTTTCTGCGTGTTCGTCGTGCCCTTCATCGCATTCGAGGAGGAGGCACTGTTTGCCGTTTTCATCTTGTGTGGTTGGCTCCGTCGAACGATCTCGTCGTGCAGCAGCACCGCAGCAGCGTTGGAGCGACCACCAGTGGCGCAGATGACGTACAAATCAGCGCCGGCAGGGAGGGCGTCGGCCTCCATCGCGTCTAAGACCTGCGCGGGGTCGAAGGAGGAGAAGGGAAACCAATGCGCGTTTTCCAAGTGTTCACGTCGGTACTCAAACGCCTCGCGAACGTCGACGACGTACACCAGTGAGGGGTTCTCCTGTAGGAGTTGAAACAACTGTCGTGGGTACACGAATGGAGGCATTGTTGGATAACGGGTAATAATCCTACGAGCTCATAAAATATTGTGGTGTGATCTTTTACGTGCAGACAATATCACTATAGATGTCCAGATAGAGATAGCTGAGTACGAAGCACACACAAAAAAATGATAATAATAAGATATATATATGACAATAATGAGACTACGCAGCGGTATCACGAAAGAAGGCGAAGCCGGATAACGAAATGCAATTATTTTGAAGCTTAAAATATGTCTATTTCGAAGTCATAAAATAGTAGTAAAAAAGAGTTGATAGAATATTGAGACATGAATCATCACAGTATTCGATAAACGATCCAAAGTTAATGGCCTGCATCAATGCACAGTATCAGCATAGCAGCTGTCGATATTTTTTTATCTTTCTCTCTCTTTGGTTGATATTTCTAATGAGGTATACGCCATCTAAATTTGTGCGTGTGTGTGTGTCATTCTAATATACATTTAATTGCATCTGATACAATAAACTGCCTTGACACCATTTCTTTCTCACTCCCTTCCTTTTTATTCTTCTTGTGGAGACGTTTAGCCATCACCGTCCATCCAACGAGAAAAGAACCGCATTGGCCCACTGCGCTCACGCCCATCCACCGCCACCCCTGCATCACGGGGCGTTACTGGCGTTTCGGTGGCGCGACCCCTCGACTGTGTGGTCGACATCCGCGAGAAGGAGTTGTGACGAGGAGAAGAAAGGGGAGCGGGGTCGTTCGCTGCTCTCCTCGGCACGGCCCATTCTGAAGAAGAAGAGGTGGCGAAGACCACTGGATCCACCTCGCCCGCCGCACGTGGTGTCGGGGACGACCACGACGTCAAAGAAGAGGAAGAGAAGGTGTACAGCTGCGTCAAGTGGGGTCCCACCGCACCACCTCCTAAGGTGAGAGAGCCAGGAGAAGGACGGCTATGCTTTGATGGGGTGTGCCACCACCGCTCCTCTTCTCCGAAGGGAGGGTCTACACGGCCATAGGACGTCTCGTGTCCCATCACACCTGGAGGAGAAAGCGGGGTCGGACTCATGGACGAGGGAGAGCTGAAAACAGGCGCCGGACCCGTCGTGGTCGTACCGGCAGCAGCGGCAGTGGTGAGCTCGGTTCTCGACCCACGCATCATGTAGCGTTGAAGAAATTCACTGGCGAAAGCCAATGATGGAGCGGCTCGTGTGCGATGGACCTCCTCACGACCTTGACGGTGTTCCTGCAGGGTGTCTCCTGCTCCCTGGCGCTCGCGTAATTGGTGACGATGTGCGGGAAGGTGATGTTTGGACAGCGGTTCTGGAGCAGCTGGAGAAGGCGAAACAGACCAATGGTTGACATCCGGTTGTTGTTGTTGCTGCTGCAGCGCTGCTTTTTGTTTGGAGTAGTTATTCAACGCCAACGTAGGGGTGCGGGGGAGTTGTCGCGGCGAGGTCTGCCCACTGTCACTGAGGTGTAGTACGGGGTGCGGTGGTAGCACGGTCTGGCTGCCGTCGACCTCCAACACATCATTGGCCACTAGATTTTGTACGAAAAACCCTCGCTGTAAAGCTCTGGCTGGACGTGGACTCCATGGGAGGGCATCACGAGCAGTGCCTCGTCCTTCTTCATGCCACCCTGCAGGAGAAGATACAAATGACGATGCAGTCGTGGTCGTGTTTCGAGAAGTGATAAGAGAGCCGCCTGCTGCTCCCCACGGATGCACCGGAGGTGGTGGTGGTGGTGGTGGGCCACTCGTAAAATGACAGGATGTGTCCTGAGCGGCGAATGACTGGCTCCTCCTCCCGTGCTCTCCAGCCGGTACTTCTGCACTGTCTGTTTCTCGTTCCATCGTATCAAGACTTGTTTCACTTTGACTGGCGCGGCTCGACCTCATCGTGTAACGCGTCGTGCCAGAGCAAGTCGAAACGCGTGGCCCCGAGACACCGGCCACCCCCTCCTCCATATCATGAAGATGGGGATTGGGGGGAGGCAACGCATCACGCGTAGAGGAATCCAGTAGGAGCGGACTCGATACTGCGTCAACCACCGCGGCACTGTTACTGTGGGTGTCGGCATACACGTACGGCACCGTGGAAGGGTTCCCAGCGTGGGCATGGACGGCATTCTCCTCCAGCAGGGTGGGTGGACGTGGGTGCGTCCCCAACGCAGCGGCTCCTCCACTCGTCTTCGAAGTCCTCACAGGTGGGTGGTGTGGTGCGGATGCAGATGTGGTGGCGTGACTCGTCAAGGTGGTGGTGGAGGAGGAGGTGGTGGTGGCGGTACCAGCGGCATTGCTGTTAGTCGTGGTGGCAGTCGTGCCAGAGCTGCTCAGCGGGCGAAGAGGAGGTCGTTGTAAACCACGTGAGGACACCAACCGAACACCCCCCTCCCCACCGGTACCTGCGTGTGGTGGCTCCCTCTCTCGTGGATGTGCCACTCTTTCGTCCGCTGGGGTTCCAGTGATGTGAGTCAGAGACGTTTCCGTCGTTACAGATGTGGGAGTGGGATCCCAATGCGGCGCGCGATGGGGATCCATCATCGGGATGTGATGGGAGAGCGGTGAGGGCATGGGTGCATCTGTGATGTACGGATTACGTGGCAGTGGAGAGCCCTCCCAGCGTGGAGGAGGTCGTCGTCCATCTTCTGCATCACCACTACCCTCGTCGTCATCGAATTTCTCCTCATCCACAGGGGGCGACGACGTTTCTGTTGTCGCCGTCGTTTTGGTGTGTGAGGCCGTGTCGATGGTGAGGACACGGTGAGGAGCAGCAGGCCGTTCGTTGAGGAGGGGAGAGGCACTGGATTGCAAGATGAAAGGGAGCGGCGGTGAAGGCGCTGGACGAGGCAGAGGGGAGGTGGAGACCTGCACCGCAGTGGTGACGTCGCGGTCTTGTGCGGTGGGAGCGGTTTCACGGTCTGCTGCTGTCTTCCCGTCTCCAAAGACACGAAGCCAATCCATAATGAACCGTGTGGTGACATCTGGACCGCTACTCTGGCCGGCTTCCCCCCCCTCGTTCGCTGCTGTGGCCGCTCGTGGAGCTTCATGCCCGTTCCCTTCTAATGGGGGTGGTAGAGCAGCTCTTCCATCCCCGGGAATCGGTAAAGACAAGGCCGCTGACGACGACGTCGGTATTGCTGGTGGTGGTGGTATCTGCTGCGGAGCCAGAGGGGTGGGCTGTAGAGAACTGTTCCTCGTGTCTTGGTGCACGTGTTCTGGACGTCTTGCCGTGTCAGAAGGTGTGTTGTCGCCTTCTCTCCTGAACGCCCCTTCTCCCGCCGGTTGTGACATCTGCTCGGCTGCGGATTCCGGGTGCGAGCTTCCTGAAGCAGAGCTTACTCGAGTGGTGACGGTCGTGTGGGTGTGGGTGTGTGGGGACTCCTCCGTTAGCGGCGGTGCCAACAACTGCTGCAGTGGTTCGCCTCGACAAGGCTGCTGCTGCTGCTCCCACCGCTCGCGTAGGAGCGCTCGATGCACCGCTTCCTCGTCCAGGCACTGCGCTCGTTCCCGGCACTCCTCTCGCTGCAGCGTATCGCTGCACCATCGACTCCACCACTGGAGATGGGGAGAGAAGAAAGTGGCTTCAGGCGCACCTGGTGGAAGCGGTCCGCCTCTACCAGAGCTCTCCTTCTCCTCCTCACACCACTCGTCCGGAGTAGTTGCATTCGATGAGGGACGGTAGAGCTCCGCGGAAGCAGCGTTCCAGCCTTGGCCAAAGACAAAGGGGGTTCGCTTGCCAGCTCCACCGAGGGACGTGGAGGGTTTGTCTGGCGCTTCATTCGCAAGTGCGTTTTGTAAAGGGCGTTCCAGTGCTGCCCGCATGGCAGGCGAGAGGTCCACCACTACCTGCACCACATTCACCGGTGCGGTAGCAGACATGCAAACAGGTGTCACGGTAGTCGTCAAGAAGGAACTTGACTCTTCCTTCTCGTGCCGCATTGCTTGGTGGTTCGGTGGCTGCAGCGGAACCACATTTGACTCGGGTCCGTCTTTTGTTTCTTGGTCTTCTTGGCGTTTGGTTGGCCGTCGATGCGCCTCCATCCAAGATTTCATGTGCTCCACACCCTTCGCCCTCTCCTGCGCTCCTCTTCCGGCGGTGTCCTCTTTCGTCAGTTGCTCGTTCAACACCCAAAAACGATCGGGGTGCTCCGGCACTGTTACCGTGAGGTGTGGCCGTTGTGGAGCGTCGGAGGGAACCGACGGCAGCGAGACGGACGCCGCGGCAGTCGACCCCGACGCGGTAGACGTTGAGGCAGACGACGACGTCGCTCTCGTGCGTGTGGACGGCGCTCCAGATTCTTTCGTGCTGACGTCCATACCACTCCTCGGCTGCACCACGCTTTCTTCTACAGATGATCGTGGTGGTTGCTCCTGCTGTTGCGGAGATTCGGTGGTACCACTCTCTTGAGACCTCTGGATTTCTTCTGCTGCTGCGACTGACGATGCCTCCTGCGGTGCGGTGGTGGTGGCGTTCCCTTGCTCCACGTGGGATGAACTCGGCTGCACCGGCATTCTCTGCGGCCCTTCGCTGTGTCCGCCCTCCTCCTCCACTTCGTGCACTTTACTGAAGGAGCGGGCCCTACAACTGCTGTTTTGCTCTTCCGTCGGGGCTTCTCGTTTCATTTCCGTTTCTTCGCTCGCTTGCATTGTTTCTGGTTTGTCTTTACGCACGGCGTCTTCACGTGTCAGTGGTGTGGCAGGGGAAAGAGTGGTTGGGCCGGCATCGGCATCGGCGGTCTTTACAGCCGTTGCGTCGTCTTCATCGTCCACGTCGTCGTCACCAGCGGTGTGTGGGCCGTAGCGCTGAGAGCGTCTCATCGTGTCCTCGACGTACTGCCGAAGTACAACTTCTAGCGTTTCTTGAAGCGGCTCCGCAGGAAGTAAGGGTGAACCCGAACGATCTTCCGCCTCCTCCTCTTCTTCGGGGGGTTCGCGTCGCTCCCTTTCGAGAGACCCCAATGCGGCTTCCGCGAGACACCGGTGCAACCACCCGGAGATGAGCTCCTTTTCTACACAGCGGAGCACATTCGTTAGAGCGAACTGCTGCAGCGCTGCGGCAAGCGGTACGGCAGGGCGTGCCCCCTCCCCTGCTTGTGGTGACGATGCATTCCTTTCAGCGAGCTGCTGAGTGCGTCGAGTCATGTCAATACCCAACACACGTCGCTCCTCTGTGAGCGCATGATAGGGTCGGTGAGGATGGCGGGACGGGTCCAACGGCACGGCGGCGTACGGTGCGGAGGTGTTCGGAATGGCAAAAAGGCGTTGCGAAGGCTTAGAACGGTGGGGTGCTCGCCGAACAGCTCCGCGGGATAGGGCATGCTCTTCTTGGCGTAAAAGCTCGAGGCCACGCCGCTGGCGCTGGACTTCTCGGTATAAGTCCTGCAGCACCGGGTACTGACTGCGGCGACGACGGGGAATACGCCGGAGCAACTCTTCGGGAGAGAGGGGCAGCTGCTCCGGTGAGGCGACGTCTTCTTTTTGAAACAGCGATCGGCGACTGTGTGCGGTGGCTCCTCCACACTCGGGATCTCTCCCTGCTACACCATCCTCTCTCGGCGCTTCTTCTTCTTCTCCTTCTTCGTCGTCGTCGTCTTCGTCGAGTTCCACACCATTTGGAGAGAGGCTACCGTCCACCAAATGATGCAACGCGCTGTGGGTGAGACCCAATCGTTGCGCGACTTCGTCACTCTCTGCTTCACCGTGGCGAGAAGCAAAAAGAAGACGATGGAGTTTCAAGTGCTCCATGACACGAACGGTCGCCTCGATATCCAGGTCAGATGACGCGTGGTTTGTGGAGTTTTCAGCAGTGTTGGCTTGAGTTAAAAGACGATCTCCTGTCCACACTCGTCCGTCTTGGTTCTTTGAACCACCCGGAGGAGAGGACGAGTCGGAGGCACCTGCTGTAGGATTTGCTGGGTGGGAACCCTCCTCCTCCTCCCACTTCGTAGAGGCAATGCCTCGCTCTCCTACACTCACCGGATCATGAAGGACCTCCCACACGGCCAGCTGAAGGTGTTTCAATGCCTTTGCGTAGGCCTCACAGGCTTTCCAGTACTGCTGCGCGTGCAGCTGGTAGCCACTGATTAAAGCTTCCCTACCGTAGTACGTCATATCCGCTCGAAGCGGTGCCGGAGCTGAGGCACCTGCATCCTTGCAGATGCCAGACGACGCTGTGGTGGTGTTGGTGGTGCTCATGATCGGACGCGTCGCCGTAGGGAACAAGCGCTCTTGAGGCTTCGTCCAGCGGGAGAATGGCACGTGCTGACGTTCTTCGTACTGAAATGCATAACTCTGCACCGGACCCCATTGACAGCCACACAGAGGGGACCCCTCTGCCGCTGAGGCGGTCGATACGAGTGGCCCACTGAGGCTGCTGGAGCGAGTGGAGAGGGGGAGGTGGCGTTCCGAACCCGCTACAGGAACGACTTCTGCAGGGCCTAGGAACAAGAGCGGTGCCCCCACCCACCCCCCTGGTGTAGTGGTGTCCGCCACCCCACGCTGTACCGGTTGGGGCGTTGGCCGACCGCTAAAGGACGACAGGCTCGTCGCTGAACCATGCAGCGGTGAAGTCACACGGGAGAGCGGGTGAGTTCGACTACTGGGACGGACAACTTGAATACCCCGAAGTTCCGTAAACCCAAAGGCGTGGCGTTGATGGTGCTGAACGCCGGACACGAAGGCGGACGACGAAGCCGCCCCACCGCCAACCCACGGCGGAGGGGATGGCAACCCCCACGCCTCCCGTGATGCGGTGGTGGGAAGGGGTGGTCGGAGGGCTCCCACGAAGGTTGTACGAGAGGGCGAGCCCCGCCTGGAAGACGGACGAAGGGGAGGCATCGCCGAACTGCCCCTCCTCACCAGTTGCCTCCCCTGCCCTCCTCCAGAGGAAGCGTATGGCTCCCGTAACGCTCGAGGGTCCTCTCGCAGGACTACATCACCCTCCTCTTCGTCGTTCCCGTCATGGACGGTAGTAGACGCGTCGTATTCGGCCTCGCGCCGCTCCTCCACGTCACCGAATGCGGTGGTGCTGTGGAAGAGGGGATCTCGCCTCGGATCGCGGCGGTGGAAGGGACCCTCTCTCGCTCCTACAGCCCGACGAGGATGACGGCCCGCAGGAGGAGGAGGAGGGCTGTGGCGCTCCCACACGTCTTCCTCCATAATCAACCCCTTCACCGCCGGAGACGTCGAGGCGAAGAAGGCCTCCGCCGGGTGACGATGACCCCGGTCCATGGGATTGTCGTCGCCGGAGACCCCTTCCTCCACTTCCGCTTCTTCCACATCATCGTCATCGTCATCGTCGAGATAACTGCTCTTCTCCATCAAGAAGACACGTCCTAACCGCGGTGTCGCACTCGTCGTTGCTGCCCGGGTAGATCGGTGGTGGTCGTCCCGGTGGTCTGTCTCGCCTCTTCCCCTGGAAGTAAAAGATGAGGCGTCTCTCCACTGACCGTGACTGTAGGTGAGGGAGCGCTGCGGTGGGGTGTGATGCTGCCGAGGAGGAGGTCGTGATGCGTTCGTTTTGGACCGCATCTTCTCCTTCTTCTTTCTTCGGTGCGACGACAGAGCAGCAGCAGCAGCGGTGGGAGGAGGCGGCGTCGCACCATCTCTGCCGCTCTCACTCAGCCAACGCCCCGACAACTCTGCTGCGTCGTCAGGGCGTCGGCGAGCGACCGGGGTGAGAGGCAGAGGCCCGGCCGCCAGGAAGGAGTGGTGCCGACCTGCCGCATCGCCGAAAAGCTGCATAGGAGGTGACGTGCAGGGGGACCGGACGAAGTGATGCGTGTCTCGTAGAGGCGTTGTTGGGAGCGGCAGGGTGCTGTGGCTGCCTCCCGCCTCCTGTGTGCCACCGCTCTCGTGCGGCTCCGGCACACTGATGAGGTAGCCGCCCGGCACACCACCTCCTTCGCCATGCTCAGGGCGGTGGGGAGCCGCGTCGTCCTCCAGCGCCTCTTCGGCGTGGAGTGAGTCCAGCAGTTGGCGGTGGTGATCGAAGGCTTGCTTCTCATTCCTCGAGTGAAAGACTCGGACCCCAGCGGCGAGGCGAGGTTTGGACGGAGCGGAGATGGTCGTGCTGGAGAGGGAGTCGACACAGGATGGTGGCCGTCGCCACCCTGCCTGGCGTGAGGCCGCAGAGTAAGACAGCGAGGAGGAGCCCTCATGGGTGAGCGCTTCTCTCAGGCGCTGTGTTCGCGTGGTCTTCACGTATCGACGAACCGGCATCAGAGCTGGCTTCGAAGTTCCCATCTTCTTCTTGTTGTTTGTGGAGGGGTGCGGAGTTGCCGATAGGTATGGATGACTTTGCTTACGATAACTAGGCACTGCGGAAGGAGAGGAGGCTCCTACATTGGGAATCCGTGTAGCGCTGGACTGGACGGTTTTGGACGACGGTGTCGCGGGAGACGACGCTTGCCGATGGGCGGCCGGAACGCGTCCACCGATTTCTTTCTTCCCCGTCGTCCCGTCCTCCTGCGGTGCTGTCTGACGATCGGACCAGCGTTGATGGAAGGGCAGGTACAACACCGTCTCCCTACCACTACTACTGCTACTACTACTACTGCGGACACTCCCCGTGCGTCGTGATGTACCCCTTTGGATCACCGCGCTGCGTTGTCGTCGGGAGCGAGATGGAGGGGAAGGCACCTGCAAGTACTCGTCCTCGCTGCTGTGTCGTTCCGTCGCCGCCTCCCAACTGTTCCTCTTCTTCTTCGGGTCGTGCTTCGCGTTCTGGGCCATGGAGCTGCTGTGTCGTCGCGTGGCCTCCTTCGCCGCACCGCTCGATACGGAGTGGAGGAGGCCCTCGTCATCGAATCGCGAGGTCAGTGCTGTGCCCCTGCGTTCACTCCGTTCCTCTTCGACTTCCGCCTTCTCCTTTGGTGCGCTTCGCCAACGCCCTTTCGTGCCGCGGCGTGACGTGGGGCGCCGTTCGAGGGCTCTTTCGAGCCGATCCCCCATCACCCCCACCGTCGATTGAATGAGTTGTGCCTCTCGCTCGCCCTGCCATCGAGCGCTTCGATCTGCTTCAACGCGCTGTGCCGCCATCAGACGCTCCACGTGCGAGGAGTGGTTCGCCATCAGGCGTCGCGTCTCTCGTTGCCAGAGCGCGACGCTTTGCTCGTGGTGCTGCTGCAGAAACGTCCACTGCTGCTCCAACACCCGCAGAAATGTTTGGCGCTCCAACTGGCGTTTGGCCGCTTCCTCGCGCACTTGAGCAGATAAGACGGTGGCTAAACGCGTCAGCTCTCGCTCGTAGTGCTGACGCTCCGAGCGCGACAGCGGTGGGCCGGAGGAGGACCACATCGCTGGCGGAGGAGGGGGCTGGGGGACACTTCCCTCAGGCGGAGTGCTTGCCCTCGTCTCACCCTCCAGCGGTACGGAAGGGAGGGCCGAGAGAGGGTGGCGCCGACGGGGTGATGCATCCGTCGTGGTGGTAGACCGCTGCTGCTCGAGTGGTGGTGGTGGGGGGTAGAAGCTAGAAGAGGACGGATACGCGGGGTCTTCAGAGAAGACCAATGGTGCACCAGGGGCCACACTGGCAGGAGAAACATCCGGCTGCTGCTGCTGTGGTTGTGGTGTTGGAGCAGGGATCATCCAGCTTGGGCTCGCGGCTCCACTAGATGTCCTTTGGGTGTTAGCGTCTTCCACCGCACGTTGCATCGCAGCCTCCCAACGTGCGGTGGTCGACGCTGGACCTCCTGGGCGAGTGGGCGAGACCCCATCACCAGAAGTTCGATGTGCAGGGGCTGTACTTGTATCATAGATAGAATACACCGGCGGGTTTGACGAATACGGCACCAGAGCAGCCCCCTTAAACGTTCTCTTATGAGAGGTGGCCTGTCGTGTGCTAGAAGTGCCCTTGGCGTGCATCTCGTCTCGTTCGTCGTTTGCCTGCTGCCGCTGCACCAAGTGTTCCACCAATCGTCGTTGTTGCTGAATTTCCTTTAGGAGTAGCGTTTCTGTGCTGGAATGCACAGCGGTGGCCACTCGCTCTGCCTTTACCTGCGCCGCATATTGTTGACTCCCCTTCTTTTTCTTCTTTATCGGTGTTTTCTGCGCCGATCCGCTCTTCTCTCCCCTCTCTGCCTCGGACATGGGGGCTTCTTCACCGTTGGCACTCGTGTGCCCGCTCGAACTCAGTTCTTCTCCCTCATCGTGGTTCGGAAGCATTATTTGGTGGAGTTTCAGCTCCTTCAGAATCTCCTGCTGATGGGCCAGAAGCTGCGCCTGCACCCGCTCCGTGGTTTGCTCCGCCAAGCGGTGCATCGCCGCTTCGTGGGCCTCTGCTTTTCGGGCCTCTGCTCGCTCCGCTAACGTTCGCTCCTCTGAAAGGGGAACGCTAGGGTCGTGCGGCGGCCGATAGAACTTCTCGAACGCCCCACAGCTCACGGAATACCGTAGGAGCTCAGCTCCAGCACCGGGTAGCGAGGAGGATGTGCTTCGGCCGAGGAGTTCCTGAAGCTTCAGTGCCGCAGCGCGCCGTCCGCCCACCCCTGCGGTGGATAGTGATGCCGGTGGATCGACGAGGGTGTGCTGCACAAACGATTCCATGGCCTTTTGAAACTCTTGCACCACGTTTGCCTCCTCCATCGCTACTTCCGTGTCCGCCTTGTTTCTCACTCTCTGGCGCCGCTTCTGAGAAGATGGCGATGGGGACGCCACCGCTTCCGTGGTACCGCTCTCCGAAGGCGGGTCGCGATGTCCCGAGTCCGAGTCCGAGACGGAGCCCATTATCGAATCCGCGTCAGTACTTTGCCCTGCCGATGCCTCTTGAGGGCCGCCTCGCAGCGCTACCCCGTGGAACACCGAAAAGGCGTATGCCTGAGGGTCAAACGCTTCTACCGTTGTCCCTCTCGCTTTGGATACGCCTGCGGTGGTGGTAGACACCACGTTCGTCCTTCGAGGTGATGTGTTCGTCTGCGGTTGCGTGGGAGTGCCCCCTCCCTCGTGCTGCAGCTTCTGCAAGTCTAGTTTGATCTTGTGAAGCCGCTGGAGACAGAGCTGCCCTTCCGTCTCTTCCGATAGCATATTGCCACCGGGTGGTCCTGGAGGGGAGTCTTGAAGGATCCCGCCTCGTGCTGCCACAGCCTCCCCACCAGGTGGACTGCGAGAAAGAGAGTTCGTTGAAGACGAGTCGGACAGCAGCGCGGTGTGCCGCAACAGTGAAACGGAGTGATCCTCAAGTGGCTGATTGGGTTGATAATGCAGATGCTCGAGGAGGTCGACGAGATCGTGTGCCTCTGTGTCGTAGGGCTCCGCCGGCGCTGAGGTAGCAAGATGCTGCCATTTCTTCGTCGTGTGCCGCCGCAGGGAAGGTGAACGCGTGGAGGTCTTCGCCGCACCGACAGCGCTGCTCCTCTGGAGTGCAGCCCTACTCGTGTGTCGACGGCCACGCTTTCCGTCGTGTGTGTTAGGACGAAACGGCGCTGTGATGGACTCGGAGAGAAGCTCTTGGCTGGTATTCGGTTCGACTTCGTGTTTCAATAAATGCCGCAGTCTGGCCCCCGTCTCCGCGAGCGCCTGAAGCTCGTCCTCCAACACCCCTGAGACCTGGACTTCTCCCGACGTGCCGAGAGCGGCGGCCCGTCGGCCCGCACTCACGCTGCGAAGGATCGCCCCCGCGCTCGCTGTGGCGTCGGCCTCCTCCGCCGAGGCGTCGGGGTCGCGGTGCCGCGGGAGCTCCACGGAGGCGGGGGAGGGGGCCCATAAGCGCGTGGCCAGCGATGCGTGGTCGACGTCGATGGCCATTTTCTTCTCCAACGCCCTTCCGTGACGCGGTGCCGCGGCGGCTCGTCGAGTGGGGATGCTTCGGCTTCTTCGGCCCGGCGACGGGGACGACTCCGTGATCGTCCGCTCCCCGTCACCGAGCTCGAGGGAGAGCTGCAGGGGCTGCGGAAAGGTCCATTCGGCGAGCCACGACTCAGGCGACGTTGACTTCGGTGGCTGGGCAGAGAGCTGCACGCTTGGTGGGTGGTTCGCTTCAGCGAATGGGAGAGTGGGCGGCTCCGTGGGGGGGCCGATGGGGTGCGCGGGACTCGACGAGGGACCGGACCGCGCCGCCTCGGCACGAGGTGGAGATGCTGCGGAGAGCTCTTCCGTCGCTGATGCGGCTGCGGCTGCGTTCCGAGGACGCGAGAGACTGCCGCGTCCTCGTGGTGAAGACGAGGCGGCCAGTAAGCCCACATGAAGTCGAGTCACACGCTTGTGAGCCGCGGCAGCCGAAGCACCAAAGGAGGACCGCAGAGGAGGTGGACTACGCCGTACCGCAGCAGCGTGTCGCGGGTGCGGTGTGGGGGAGGGAGGGGGGTGGCTCGCTCGATTCCCAGGTTTTCGTCCTTGTCGTAAAAACCGGCTACTACTCGCTGTAGGCATTATAAGTAGTAATAGGCCCTATTGTGTGTAAGTGTACGGACTCTCTCTCTCTCTATTTATGTATATATATATATTTGTATTCTAATGGGCAAGAGGTAACGAGTTGCTTTGTCTAGTATCTAATAATAATAATAATAAAACGCGCGATGTCTGCACAGACGTTTCTCGTCGGTTGTGCTACAGCTGAAAAGAGAGCGAGAGAAGAATGTAAAATAACCTGAACCAATATGAGGGCGGAATTAAAAATGAGACTTTTTCATGAAATAAGAAGGCTTCTTTGTAGCGGTGAGAAGTCTAATAACGGTGGAGTGGCCCACACGCAACTAAAAAGGACAAATCGGAACACCTAGAAAAAAAAAGGTCGGCGTGCGATTTCCGAAGTGTATGTAGTCTTTGAGGTGTCCTCCCTCCACTCTATTGATCTATCTATCTATCTATAAGAATAGGCGGTTTCGTTCGCCTACTGAGGTGGAAAGAGCGTAAAAGAAACAACAACAACAACAAAAAATAATAATAAAGAAATGAAAAGTGTTGCGCTCCCGGCCCAGGGAACGAGAGAATATAACGCAGCTTGAAAGATTGAGCACTACTTGAGGTATCTCTTTCAGTTTATTTATGTGGATGTAGTATATATTATAAAACTTTGTGTTTTCCTTCACTCAATATCTTGTATCTGTAGAGTGTATGGCAACACCACACACACACAAACAGGACTAGTCGATAAGAATGTATATTGAATGAGGACCAAATGCATCAAAAAAATAATAATGGAAGAACAAACAGAAAAAAAAAAAAGAAGGAGGAGAACAAAGAAATATTGCGTGTTTCCTATACGCGACGATATTGTGTGTGAGTTGGTCTCCACTTCACTTGGACCGTGTTTCAAACGATGGCGAGCCATCAAGCCGCATGCGATGAGCCAAAATTAGGTTGATTTTTTTTTTTTAATATCTATTTTTTAACGTGGTGATATTTCTTTCTCTACTCGATACCAGCAATAATAACAATGTCTCTTAATAATAATTCTAGTCGCATTAATAACATGAAGAAAAGCAAGAAGAGATTCATCATCTCCAAAAAAAAAAAACAGAAAAAAAACAGGTAATATATACAACAAGGTGAAACTAGAGCTTTTTTTTTAAAAAAAGAATTTCAGAGCAGGTTCTATGTTTTTTTTTACTATATTCTTACTTTCCCTCAGCAAACCACTTCGTCTTCTGGGTTCCTGGACTCCTCATCGTTATCCGTCGACAGCCACATATCACTGGATTCGGTGTGCAGCCATCCTGCGGTGGCGGGGCCGCTCGACAACGGCGCCAAAAATGGAGAGCGTGCGGAAGGAACAGCTGATGCGAAGGCTTTCGGTGAAGCTGTACCCGTCGTCGTCGTCGACGTCGCACTAGCACCCCGAGAGGGCAGCGGTACGGTAGCTCGCGTTTCCACTCCGCCTCCTCGCTTTCGCTGTGTTGGCGCCGGTGCATTTCGAAGCTTTCGCTTCGAGCGTCTCGAAGTGGTGGTGGGCTGCTTGTCGTGTGCTTCCGTCTGCAGTGTAGGGTCGAGTAGCTTTCGAATGTGACCCACGAGCTTTTGATCCTTTTTCTTTCGTTTCACTTCACGGCGCTTTTCCGTTGGGACTTTAAAAATGGTGATGTGCAGCGCCACAGACATCTCCCACGCCGACGTGCAGGCGAAGTGGACCAACGAGCCGGCCACCAGCGTCAACAGCAGCGCCAGGTGCGCCTCTGCGAAAAGGGTTTGCAACGGTGGCAGGAGGTGGTGGGAAGGATGCCCTTCCGTGAGCGCTGAGAGTGTCGCAAAGAGATCGGGTGGCCGGCAGGCTGTGAGGGCGAGACTCGTTGCGAGGAGCCACATCAGCCCGTGCCAGCACCACGTCGAGGTAATCTCAAATAGTCGAACCGCACACATGTGGGCGAGCATCAACGAGACGTTGAGATAGGTGAATAAGAGTCCAATGATCCAGCCGAACATGTGCGGGGCATGGGCGTACACGTCGGTGTACCGAAACGCAACCATGGCCGCTCCCGTGAGAAGCACCACGGGGCATATCGTCTGAACCGCATCGCGGACATTAATGCGCTCCACCACTTCTTCAAAGACCAAGGCGGAGGGCAGTACGCCTGCTGGGTGGTCCGGATGCAACGCAATAGAGACGCGAGAGGGGGGGTCCCCATGGATGAGCTTGGGACTGCTGGTAGCAGGGGAAGGAAAGAGGGGTGGTGGTGCTCCATGGTACTTTCGAGAGGAGGGATGCTGGGAAGAGACTCCACGGGGTGCGTGGCGGCGATGCCGATGGTCCTGTTGTGCCTCGTGGTGGACCTGGTCGTCCCAGCGGTAGAATGGCATCTCCTCCTCCTCCCCGCCTCCTGGCCGCCAACCCTCGCCCTCCCTCATCGGGGTGGACCTCATAGAGGCGGTCATCGGGGATCGACTGGTGTCACTGTACACCGTACTCCACGTGGCATCGGCACATTCCACGGCATCGCCTTCGCCTTCGGGGGACAGGAAGTCGCCACAGCTGGGGAGGTTCTTGTTCCCGCTCGGTCGCTGCTGCGTGAAGGCACCGTGGGGGGCGGTGAAGAGAGGCGTCTGCGGTGGCGTGAAAGGGAACGACATGGGAGAGCCCTGGCTGGAGTGCGGGACGTGGCGTGGATGGCCCTTCTTCGGGTGCCGCGGTAGCGCCGCCAAAAGTGTCCCATCGACAGCGGGCGGTGATGTCGCACTCGGCGAAGACGTCGAACACGCCAGCTCGCTTCGAGGCTGCTGAATCCGTACTTGATTGTTCGTCGTATTCGTGGCCTCCGCAAATGGTTTTGCACAAGGTGTAGCAGAGGTGAAGCTTACGGAGTCCGCGCTTTGTCTAGTGCAGCTGGACGAAGCAGACGAGGACGAGGACGAGGACGATGACGATGACGAGGAGGAGGCGCGCGATCGTAGGCCATACAAAGAGAGATCCAGTAGATCATTCAGACTGCCTCGTCGCGTCTTTGGTGGAGTCGTGGAGAAGTTGTGCGGCGGCCGTCCTCCCGCAGCAGCACTGCGCTCGAAGCCGACTTCACGAAGATGATTCAGGCGCGCTTTTCCCCACGAGCGTAGAAATCGTCGCTTCATCCGAGTTGCTTGCCACTTCGCTCGCTCCACCAGAACACGCGGTCGCAATCGTCGGCGAAGCTTCTGGGACTTGATAAAGACGTTGTAGAGATTACCCAGACAGGTAAAGACGGAGGCGAGGAGCTCCACCAGGACAAACAACGAGTTCCGCGAGTAGGTAAAGGTATTCGTAGAGGGCACGAAGGCATTGGCGGGGAGGCACAACACCCACTGGAGCAAGGAGTGGCACAGTGGAGGGGTGCGGGGCAGCGTTAGCTCAACTTCCTGCAGCCACCAGTCATTGACACCGCGAGCGGAGCGCTGCCATCCCGTCCAGCCGTAGACGATCATGAGAATCAGCAGCCCCTCGTTGGGGCCGTTGATGACGGGGAGGACGAGTTCCCCGAGGTGGTATTCTTCCCAGGTGTTAAAGAAGAAGGTGGTGAGCGCAGAGAGCAAGATGGCAAGGGACTTCCACGTCGTCCCCAAACACAGCGCGGAGCTGACACAGAAGGACATGACCACGGAGTGAAAGGCATCACACCCGTGATCGAGCCACAGCCCGAGCGGGGAGGACATGTTCAAGTGCCGGGCCTGATGGCCATCTAGGTTATCCAGGTACTGGTACAGCACAAGGGCTAACGCATTCCAGTAAAACACATACGAAGGTGTGTAGAAGGAAGTAAAGGCCAACGACGCCGAGCGACTCTTCTCTAAGAGCGTTTCTGCCGCGCTGTCGCTGCTACTGTGGTGGCTCGAAACGAACGACGATGTGGAAGTCCACACGTGGGCGTAGAAGAGATACATTAGGTATGGGAGACAACCTTGTATGAGTGCTAGCACAGTGATCGCGTTGGCAGAGATGAAGGAGGGCACGCGATCCACGGTTTTTCTGCAGAGCGGTCGCCACAGGTACGAATAAATATAACTCTTATCTTGTCCTTTATACACAAAGGAGGCGAGGGCTTTCGCCGAACGAGGTGGCAAGTAGCAAAACTGTTGTGGACGGCTGAATGCCATCTCACTCCTAGGAGGAGGACCCCCCCCACCACCACCCACGGAGGGGGTTCGGGCCCCTCCGGAAGTGGAGCCCGAGAAGCTCTCCTTTCCCCCATGGGGGTGAGTGGAACCAAAGGATGCATTTCGATGTGAAGAAGTGGACGACATGCCGCCTTGACGTGGCCCCTTGTGACTGTTCGTCTGGTTTCCAGCCCCCACGAGAGCACTACTACTGCTACTACTGGCGTTATTCGTGTTCGTAGAAGGAGTGTTGTGATGGTGATGCTGGAGCTTCTTACTGTTCGCGACAGAGGGAGGCAGGGGTGGCTTTTTCGACTTGGCGGTCATTGGCGGCGGAGCGCGAGGGCCCCCACCACTGCGACGTCCCGTCGAGGGCGGAGCAGCCCGGTGTGCATGACTGCCTGAAGCTGAGAGCGATCCAGTCGAAGAAGACAGAGAGACAGAAGGCATTCCTAATATGGAACCCGTGTCGTTGTATTGTATTGTTCCTGTTCGTTACGTTGATGTTTTTTTAATATTTTCAGACTCAGAGACGTTCAAGGAGAAAATACTTTCAATATCTAGAACTGCCGATGTAGAATTCCGTTTTCTTTGTTCTTTCTTAAATTCTTGTTCTCACGTGGGCAGTCAAGACAAGACACACACACAAAAAATTGTGTNACAAAAAATTGTGTGATTAGGTGAGCAAACTCTTTATTTTAGTGTACTTCAATGAAAGCAATAGATCTTTTTTTCGCGCTGGAGCTCCAAAATAGGGTCTAACGAAATCTGTATACAAAGAGAAGAGATAAATACGAAGCAGTTTAGAGAAAGAAAATTTTAAAAGAGAGAGAGAGAGAGAGAATGACGGTGCAATAGTAAGGCCTTTTCAAACCTTCTGAAAATGTCTCGTGACTTCAGCAGGAAGGTACGGCTTTGTATCTTCTTCTTACACTGTCCCAGCTTCCATTCAACGCTGATTTATTATTATTATTTTTTTTTAGAAAAAAAACTAGTGCTTTTGGAACCGTTCTTTGACTACTGAAACAGCATGCACCCCGTCCATTACTTCTTCTTCTTTTTGTGTGTTCGGGTCTTTTTGTGTGTCCACTGACGTCCTGTGCTCGTGTTGCCTGGAAACTATTCACCTCACCTCACACACACATATATACATACATATATACATATACATATATATTAGACCCGCTCTCTGAACCACCGGTTGAGCGAGAACCAGCGAACCTCTTCCTCGTCGTGCGGCACCACCACCGCTAATTCAAACGTCTCGGTGTGCACGCATCGTCCCTT
>JASAOA010001827.1:0-98250 GCA_030849815.1 Vickermania spadyakhi
TTTCCTGCTGTGCAGATTCTAGTTTTTTACTCCAATGATGATCACTTTGTAGGAGCGCATTTTCCAATTGTTGTGTCGTTTGTGCATTGTCGTGTTGAAGATGTGTGATACTAGTCTCAAGGTGTGAAAGTTCCACGAGTAAGCGTTGATTTTCGTCTAGAAGTTGAGCTGCGGTTTTGGGGTTTGCGTGTTGGGTGTCATGCTTGGCTTCAGTTGTAAAGCACTCAATGCTTTTTGGTGGGGTGAGTGAACGAAAGTCCTCCAGTTCTACTTCCATGCCTTCCATTTCTTCTTGAAGTTGTTCCATTTCTTTATCTTTTTGTGATAGAAGTGTGGTTAGTCGTTCCACATCGTGTTCTTCCGAAGGATAGGAATCATATTTTTTGTGGGCATCGGTTGCATGAGCGATTTGTTCTTGCAGAAGAAATATTTCGTTTTGTTTATGAGAAAGTTCGTTAAAAAGGTTTTGACGACGATTTTTGCTCTTATTGGCAAAGCCATGAGAAAACTCTTCAGAGTCATGGGTAATAATAGGAGATTTTACCTCTTTATAACTTTGCTGCCAATTATTGGATTCAGAAACTTCGAAGTGCAGGCCTTGTGTTTTTGAGAGCCCATCTATCTGATCGAGTAGATCGTCTCTTTCCTCCGTCAGCGCCTCTAACTGTACTTGTAAATCATTACACTTAAACCTAAATTGTGCGATCTCTTCCTTTTGATTAGATATTTTTCTTCTAGCCTGTTCCAGTAGATCTAGAATATCACGTTGATCATCATTGTCAGCCTCGACTATAGATAATGGGGTTGAACCATGAATTTTAAATGAAGGTAATGGAGAAACATTTTGACCACGGTGCTTGAGATCTTGTCTGTGTGGATAAATTTCGTCAAATACTTCTGTCAAGTTCCGCGATGTTTGCTGTAATTCATTCAATCCACCTACAACACCGTTTTTCATTATAAGCAAAAAAAAAAAAACAGTAACTTTCTGAGCCGAAACAGAAAATAAAGAAAATGATATAGATGATGACACAGAAAAAAGATGATCATTTTAATTACATACGAAAAGGAAAAGTTCTGCGACGAGGTGGATGATAATTGTGTAACAGTAAAACTTGGCTTTAGTGTTCGGATGAGTGATGAGCTGTAAAGACTGCGAGTTGATCAAAATCTTCTAGCAAAGGGTTGAAACCGCTTTTGGTAGAAAACAATGAAGTTTTCTCCCCACCAAACGTTTTCCAAAATTCTGGATGGGAAAGACAAGATATTTCCTTTTCCGGACCGCAAATTCTTCTGTAGATTGAGTTAAGGTGATCAAAATCTGTAGGAAAACAGATGTCCACCATTCCTGCATTAGTGTGAAGGGCATCCATGGGTCTTCTGAGGTACAAATCTTTAGCTACACGAACTTTCACTTGCAGAACTGGTCCATTGATTCCCGGAAGGGCTTGGCGAACAGTTCTCCAGTCGACTGCAAAGAAGTGGTGTCTAGGAAAATACTTAGCAAGAACTTCCAGTAACAGCATTTGCGCCGTGGGCAGCCATGCCGTTCGCCACGGGCTGTGTATCCATAATATTTTCGATACCATTGTCAAGATATTGTCTTTCTGATTCACTTCAAGGCTACCGTAAGGTGGGGGGTCGATAGTTTCTCTTCCACCCGTCAAGCATAAAACCTTAAGCGAATGAAAGCTTTCTTCCTGCAGCCAGTTGAGATACCGCAGATAACGCAAAATGGCAGGGTCTTTGGTACTGAAATATCTTTCTTCGGCGGTTGATAAATTATCATGCTGTGTAAATTGAAACCATTGCTCGCTACAAACACCTTTATTATCCCACACAATGCAGTCATGAGGAAGTCCACTGAAAAGCTCAATACCGAGTATGATACACCGCCTTGGTTCTAAGTTACGCCAATTGAGAGCAGAGATGTGATGCACATGGACATGATGGTAATGATGAATGAGCCGATTCCGTAGCAAAGGAATTAGATACGGATTCATTTCAATGGCATGATATTCACACTTTTTATAAAAAGAAGGAAAATGCTCTGCTAAATAGTCCAAAATTGATACTGCGAGGGCTCCGGTTCCACTTCCGATGTCGTACACAATTAGTGGTTCACGCGGATCAAATTTTGCTCTGTGAGTCGTAACCAAGTACTCGGCAAGTGCCCATCCATAATAGGGAAAAAAAAGCTGGGTGGGACTGAAGAACCCAGGTGTAGTCTCATGTAGCTTCCCGGCATAACGTTCAAAATCGTATTGGTTGCGAAGGGAATTGAAAGGAATTGGATTGAAATACCCTGTGGTCATTAGTTCTCGGTACTTACTGAACAGTTTGGGATAGTATCCCCACTTATGGTGGTACAACGCAAAATGCACAAAATCACGCATGATCATTTCTTTCCCGAGAGAGCTGTGGTCAGCCATGGCACCACCTTCAAAAACTATTAAATCTTCAAATAATTTTTTGGATCTGGCTATGCGACGGTCTTCAAGATCAGCCACAACCTGTAGTAAGGTAGACTGCTCCATCATATTTCTAGAAGAAGAAATAAGATGAGCGGATGGCACATTTAAACTTGTCGAAGCAGCATCGCTAGTGTCTTTTGTGGCGTTATTATTCGTGCACAAAGCTTCGGTTCCGTTGGACTCATCGGTGGGATTACCCGACGGAATAATATCATCATTATTTTCTTTTTCATTAGAAGTCCAAACATTTGAATGAAAAAAGCGTCCCCAAAGAAATCTAATGTTCCATGTTTTAGTGTGGGATCTCCTAAAACTATAATCTAAAGCAGATCGGGTACAACCCGAAATCATTCTCCTAAAAACGGTCTAAGCGTTTTAAATAGAAAAAGGAGTAAATAAATAATCCACATAGGAGCATATCGAGGTATGGTTTATTCCTTTGGAATTACCTTTTTTTTAATTAGATAGAAAAAATCTCTTAGTAAATTTTGCAAAGCTGGTAAGGATCAACAGCGTCGAATTAATCAATCTTTTCAAGATGTAAAAAATATTCCTCGCTTTTTAATTCTTGGTTTTTCAGTCCATTACGAGCTATCGCTGAAGCTCTTCCTCGGTCTGGATCATCGATCGTTTAAGGGTACACCGGGGGATCAGCGGGATCCTCGTGAGGATCGGAAGGCGGCGCAGATACTTTCTTGAAGTCTCGCCGTTCTGGAGAGCAGCATTCTGTTTTTTGGGTGGAGCCCGTGTTTTCACCCGCCGCAGCAGCAGCCTTTTTTCTCTCTCGTCGTAATCGGATAATGTCATATGTTGTTTTTCCGTTGATCTTTAGTCGAATATGAAAAATAATGAGCTTTCCTACAGCGCACACTCCCGCAGCTGCGAGTAGCCCAGCGAATATGTTAAAAATAATGATCACCCAGAAAACGGAGGAAGGGCTGTGATACACTTCTTCTTCCATACGTCGTTTGAATGTGTCTTCATCTTTAAAAGCAATGGAAAGAAGATAGCCAGCCATTGCTACTTCCCAGCTCAGTCCTGTAAATGCGAAAAGCATAAAGCAAAAGAAATACCCGTAATTCTTTTCTCCAACACAACTGTTGAGCCACCGGCAATGATGATCAAATCCAGGAACACATTTATCACAATAACAGCAATGCTTACACCCTAATTTAACAAACCGACGGCAGAAAATGCAAAACTGAGCTCCAGGTGGTGCGGTACCCGATTCATCCAATGAAAGTCGAGGACCTTCTTCGAACACTTCCGGATCATGTTGCGGGAAGAGTTCAAGAAACACTTTAGTACAAACAATCAGAAGAAAGACTATGGATGTAATCACAGCAGACACAGCGACCATAGTTCCTTTGAAGAAGGGAAGCTGAATTGTGAAAAATAGTACAAACAAAGCAGTAATAACAGACCACGCACCAACTTGAAGAATGTCTAATGGCCATTGATATGCATTACGGCGAGGTTTCACGGGCTGGTCCCGTATGTCCACCCACTCTCCCATGGGATTAATTCTTCCACAGCACATAACCACGGATGGAGCTATTGACGTTCAGTAAAATGCACTCAGGGAAAAATAGTAATATATATTGATGTCTGTTATAAGCAATAAAGCAGCCTATTCAAACCACAGAAGAAGGAGAAGCAAAAAAGATGACAAGTAGCTTCAACTGCAGCCTGTAGCAGGTTAGGGCAACGGTACAATCAAAATACAGCCTTGATAGAGGTTTCGAAGTAACTTGCACACGTTTAATATATGCTATTTTTATTATTCTTGTTGTTGTTTTCTAGATAGTTCTACTTGGAGGAAATATCAGTTCGTAGATATTCATTTACCTAAAAGACCAACTTAGTGATGTAAGCTGACGACCTATAATTTAAAAGAGCTTGCAGAAAATACTCTTGAAAACAAGTCCACATTGCACAAGCAAAACATACAAGAAACATACAAACATACGAGAATTTGCATATCACTTTTCTGATGTCTGTTTCAGACATTTTAAGACGATGAAATAAAACAGCAACAACAATACTGTAGCGCTAAACTGCTGTTATTTTTTCGCTAAAGTTACGAAGAGAAAAACATTTATTGATGCTTTTGAGGTAGTGATAAACGCTTCGGAACGGAATCATTCATCCAGAAGCACATGAATTGAGCACGCACACAATAGCCATTTATGTCTATCTATGTTCTCCTACGCTACACTTCAGCGTTGGAATAATGAACAAAAAAATATTAATATTGTATATATTCTATCTTTCCATATCCTTAAAAATAAAGTTAGTGACTTTTAGGGTGGGGCTTATTTGCTTCTTCTGTAAGTCTTTTTCCATAGTTTCTGAGCGCTCTCTTCAAACGCGGGGCAAGTTTCCTTCAGCTTCGTCATCAATTCCTTAACTTCAGCCGCCACTTTTGCTTCGTATTCTTCAAAATGTTTTTTTACGTCGGTTTCGATGTAGAGGTTCTTTATCTTCTCCACTTTTTCTGTGTTTGTAGAACCGTAGCACTCCTTGAACAGTTCCTTCTGCTGATCGTTTGCTACACGCAAAAACGTAACAGCAATCCAGGAGCACTTCGCATCTTGAATATCGGTACCAACTTTTCCCAGAACTTCAGGAGGTGTGAAGCAGTCCATAACGTCATCTTGAACCTGAAAGTATTCACCCATAAGCATTGCCACCCGATGTAAGGCCTTCGCATCGACCATCTTTAGAGCTCCACAGATAATCAGTCCCATTTGTAGTGGGAGCCAGTAAGTGTAGTAAGCTGTTTTGTAGACGACTATGCGGCGGTAGTTGAACTCGGTAAATTCAACGTAGTCCGTCGTATTTCCATGATCCTTAAAGGGGTCCAGCTTTTTGGAATCGATCATCGAAGTCACATCGTACAACTGACCCATAGTAGTGCACATGTCTACTTCATGAAAGCAGAGAAGAATTTGAGCAAGAATTTCATTTCTCCCAGAGAAGTAGTGTTGAGCCAGTTTGGTAGCCCAGGCCAGAAGAATTAAGCCATCATTGATAGCTACTTGTGTAGTCACTCCGGGGTGTAAATACCAGCAAGGGTTCCCTCGGCGAACTTTACTGTGGTCCATGATGTCATCTTCTACCAGAAAGTGAGCTTGCAGCAATTCAATCATCCACCCACACACTGCAGCGTCATGAAGCAATCGCTTTTTGCGATCGCCAGTAATGTTGAGAGGGGCGGCCATAGCCTCCGCCACATCAATGACACAAAGGCCACGGTTATATTTCCCTCCTAAGCAGGTGGAATCCATCATTTGCTCAAGATAGCGCTGGCGATCCTCATCCAGCTCGTATTTCTGGCGAGATTCTGCCATCAGGTATGCCTTCAGTTCTTCGTAGACATTTAGAAAAAGATCCATCTGTGGAGACTTAGACATGTTGACAAACTTGGCCGACCTAGGTAAGTAGCTTTGAATCAATAATGAAAATGATCTTGATAAATGATCAAAAAAAGAGAAATAATTATTGTATTACCCAGTCAATAATACCTCTTCGTGAGCTGAATCCTCTGTAGGTACTTATCTTGCGCAACGGCAATCCTTCGATTTGGAAAATAACTTTTCCTGCGACGATAAATCTGTTAGCGAGCCGCTGCGCAATTTATTAAAAATTGGAAGCTGGGAATAAAGTTGTAAGTGTAGCTAGTCAAAGAATCGTCGTTCTATATTGTAAAATACAGTCGATGTTGGAATAATTTATTTCTACACATTTTTCCATTTCTGATGCATTTCGTCTTCGTAATCTTTTTTTTTTCTTAGTTCTCCGCTCATCTTCTTCATTTCGAAAAGTCGAAAAAATGGGTTCAAAGCGATGATTCATAACACCTGCGTTTATGAACAGCAGAAAGCCACAGTTGAGCGTCCTATCGTTTCAGCTTTGAGTTCCCAATGAAGAGGGCAACGACCAGGTAGTATTCAGCGCATACATAGTACTTATAGGATATAGATGACAGTGGATATTTTGGACCGTCTTACTCTGGAACGTTTGTCAACATAGGCCCCCGAGAAACAAGATGACTAGGATCCTTTAATCTCAAATTAATATCATCAATCAACCGAAGACACTCTGCTTTGGTGCTCACATAGTGGGTTTCTTTCTCTTTAAGTCGAACAAATTCTTCCAAAGCGTAAGTCGACTGCCATAAAGCTCGGAGTTTCTGTTCTGGGGCGGCCAAGGCGACATAAACTTCATCACGCTGCAACGCTGTTGTTTCCATGTCCGTTTGTGCCGCTGAAGCGGTAAGCATCTTTCTTCCGTAATCTCGTACCCGCGCTAGGTATTTCTTTTGAGACTCAAGATCTTGGCGCATAGCACTGACAGATTCTTTTAAGCGGTTGATGTCACTGTATTTCTCAATTTCCTCACGCCGTTCGGCCATAATAGCGGCGTGCGATTCCAACTCTTCCTTTATCTTCCGGTCCAAGTCGTTCACCCTTTCCAGTTCTGCTTTGCGCTCGAGAAGCTCCTTCTGAACCCTTTGATGGGTTTCTTGCTCCCGCTGCAGCTGATCGCGACGAGTATCCATTTCATTATTGAGTGCTTGCATCGCTGGAGGAGAATGTTCAGTGGGCATTTGCCTCTGCAGTTCTAGTGCTTGTGAAATTCTTTCGAGCAAAGACGAAATACTGGCTTGAGTTGCTTCTACCTTGGCGGACTCTTCCTTCTCACGTTCTGGGTAGTCGTCTATGAAGGCCTGCATCTCGCGGTCCTTCTCCATCAGCTCTTGAAAAGCGCGAACATTGTCCCCGCTGAAACTCTTGAGGTCACTGTCCAAAGCAACGAGCCTCATTTTAGACTCTTGCAAGGTATCTCTCGTATCATTTACTTGACGTTCGAGAACCTCAATGTCCAGCCGAGTTGATTTAATCTGCTGAATAATCTGCTGCTTCTCCTCCTCCACAGAGAGTGCACATTTTTTCGTGAGTTCCTCCTTCTCCTGTCTCTTTCGGAGAATCGTGAGCAGCAGGTCCGCGGCCTTTTTCTTATCAGGATTCTTGGCGAGAGATGCAATTAAAAGATCCCGCTTAGCAGAAAGCATGCGTACTTCATGTTGTCGCTGTAAAACTTTATCAGAGATGGAAAATGCGTCGTCTCTTGTAGCTTTGAACTGAGCAAAATCTTGATTCTCACTCAATAATTTCTTTTCGAGTTGTTGCATGCCTTCCTCCAGCTCTTTCAGGTCATTCTTTGTTTTCCCTTCACTTCCTCGAACTTCCAGAAAAAGCTGATCTACCTGCTTCCGGCGCTCCGCGTTAACTCGTTCCAGCGCCGCATATTCCTCACGTATTGCACGAACATCTCGCTGGTTGGCATTTTCGACAGTGAGGTTTACATCGGCCAATTCCCCTTTTAATTTTTCAATCTCTTCATTTAATTCGTTAGTCTTTTGCTGAAGCTGAGAGAGGACAGCACTGTTCTTTTTGATAAGTTGCTCCTGCTCCGTCAGGCGTTCAATCTCAGTGGTCAGCTCCGCAATCTTCGGACGAAGAAGTCCAATACAGTAGCTTCGATCCGCCACCTGGCGCGCAGGACCCGCAGAGGATCCCATCGCTCCGCGAGAAGCGGCTCGCATTCCCTCCCTGGCAACCGGTGCATCAGCGTTCACAGTAATCGGCTGTTGAAGACTTGGTCCAACGCCAGCCACCTGCATTCGCTGCGAGCCAGGTCGCATTTGGGAGCCAGGACGCATCGTTGTTCCCGGGCGGAGCCCTGCAGAAGACCCTGGTGGAATGCTCATTAATAAGTCTGATCTAGTAGTGTTTCTTTTTTTTTTCTTTTAAGTAGACGATGCTGTAAAATGAAAATAAAAAACTGTCTCTATGGGTCGAAGCAGAAAACAGTAAGAAAAATTTCAGCAGGAGGAAAATAATAATTCATCTTCTCCGACACATCCGATTGTAACAAGAATAAATTACTTTCACCCGGCTGAGCAGCCACAAACTACCAAGAATTAAATTATTAACAACCGTTTCGTATTAAATTGACTTTTAAAAAATAAACATTGTCTTATAAAAAGGGGGGGTGATCCTCCTTAATCGCCTCTCTCTGGCTATGTTACCCTTTGAGCCTCGGGCAGTGAGCAAGTCTCCCTTCGTGCCTTACCAGTCGTTGTCATCATAACGCATACGTCTTTTGGGTACCTGTTCGACTTCCTCCTCAAAGATAAGTCTCTTGTGTTTCTTTCCTGTGGTCTTCTCCAGCTCCTCCTCCTCTTCGTCATCCTCATCCATCACGAAATCTGGCATTTCCTCGTCCTCTTCGAGTTCAAGGGCATCCAAGTGCTCGCGGTCCTCCTCCTCATCTAGAAGCTTCTCGAAAGCCTCCTTGTCGTAGTTGATAACGCCTTCGTACGTGCCCTTCCGAAGACGTTCCAGAAGCTCCTTCTCTATCTCAATCTCAATTCGAGCAGCAGCCTCCGCCTTTTCTTCACGACGAAGGAGTTTATCTTCTTGGCGTTTGTTAACTGAGACATACTCCACTTTCTCATCCATCATCAGCTTCCGCTTCCGCATGAGGTACTGCTTTAGTCGCAGCAAGCGTGCCTTCACTTTGTTCACCAATTTTTGATCCCACCATTGCAATGCATCATCGATTTGTGCTAGGGCAGCTGGAAAACTTTTATCGAGGCGTATTTTCTCCCATTGCCTCCTAGGAAGATGGGCACGCTCCGCCACTTTTACATATAAATAAAGTTCATCTTCATGTTCAATAACAGTGGCATACTGAGCATTGGAGAGGGGGCAAACGCCCTTTTGGCATAGACCAGTCAAATTGTAAGGATTTCTACAGAACCGTACCTTTTCATCATGGGTTTTCACTTTAAAGGAGCAAAAATTCTGTCCCATGATATTCCACATGGCATCGTCATGGTTCATTGTGTCCTTCTATGCACTGGCACCAGGAACCTCTGAAGCACTACGTCAGAGTTGCAGCAACCAGGGCGATATGGTAAAGAGCAGCCTTTAACAGTGTTTTGTTGTATACTTAAAGAACTACATACTTCAAGTAGAAAGGAGGGAAAAAGAACTTAGCAAAGTATCATTTTCTATGAAATGAAATCATGGTGGTTTGAATTACGGAAAAGCGTTAGGTAAGTTGTTCCCTAGAGAGATGTACGCAAAATTATCTCACCATCATTGTTTGTTCTGTGTGCATTCCAAAGGGCCAACAACAGCTCAAGCAAAACAGTAGCTCAACTAACTAACTATTTTTTTGTGTTTCCGTTCAGTGCCAACACAAGCGGATGATCAGCTCCACAATACTGGCATATCACGTCCAGAGCTGTGCTTCCAAAGGAGGTATCGATGGATTGCGCCTTCAGCGTCTCAGTTAAGCATCGTTCAAGATCTCCAGCTAAAAAGAGTGTTACTATCAGCATCCTTCGGCTTAAACTATCTTCAGGATGAATACGTAAATGTTGACTTAAATGTTTTTGACTGCATTTAGGGTCATTTCCATTCCAAGGGGCCCCCGCCATCAAGAGCTGCTTCAGAGCAACTGCTCGCGCCACATCGGTGAGGGGCTGCTCTACCCATGGTTTTAGAATTGTCATCCTAGTGAGCCGATCGATTGCATCGCACGTTGGAATCCCTTTGCCTTGAACTAGTTCAGACATCCCCAACCAAGCCAACGTCAGCGCAAGGCTAGGAAAATAATCTATTTGAGCATTTGGGTCATTAAGCGAGCAAACTTCATTGAGCACAGAATCCAGCACTCCTAATGCCTTTCTAAAAATTTTCTCGGCATATACTGCTTTCCCTAAACGCATGCAACGACAACCAACCTCTAGCAGTGAGGCGATGTTGACAGTGATGGGCGACTGTGTCTGTTCTGGTAGATGAAGAGGAATACGAGATGGCGCGCAGCACAGACGCCGCCCCAGTAAATGCAGTACCTCCGAGTCAATCAGTGGAATGCTTGTCACGGAGGATAGGGAATTACAGGTGAAGCTGTCCGCTACTTTCCCATCTTCAAGGACCAGCATAAGCGCTCGACCATGCGTTTTGCCAATTTGATCTTGAGCCTCCAAAAGACCAGTGCAGTTCCACGTAAACAGGCCCTGCAGTCTCTCTGGGAAGGAGGGGCACCTCTCCAAAACAGACGACAAAAGCTGCTCGCAACATACCAGCGTTACCCCGTCATCGGCATCATCGTAGCACACCAATAATTTGATGCCAATCTTGGACGAAAGACTTTCTGAAAAAAGATTCCTAAACTCTTCCACAGTTTTTATGGGATGTATGGCGAATGAGTCCATTCCATCCTAGAAGCTGATGAACATGTAAATTATTCAATTTCCAGACATAAAGACATTTTTTTAAAACCAAAAAGCATCAATAAAAAGGGTAACAAGAAATTTGAAACAAATGAGAATAATACGATATATGGTCCATTAAACCAATGGCCAAAGAACCAAATTTCTAGAGATGTAAATATAATAATAATAATAGTTTTGGCAGTGGTTTTTCGTGCTCAAAAATGCACCGCAAAGCTCTGACAGCTCCAGGTAAGCAGTACTAGCCTCTGCCTAAGTCAGCGGTCACCATTCCGGTAGATTAGTCTCGACTGTAGCCCCGCCCACAGCTAGGAAAACATTGAGCAATACGCGACTCTTAGCTTCGGCACACAAAGAGCCGGTTGAGCCCCACGCCTTCTATCATCCACAGAAAAAAATGGAATAAATGTGCTGAAAGTTGAGGAGCGAGCCAGCTACGATTGAGGAGCTCCGACCCATACAAAAATGAGATGCAACTATGAGTTAGATTCATAGAGAAGTTCTTAGTCAGTATTCGTCATGGCCTTACTGTTCAAAAATATTGATATCGCAAAAATAATCAGGAACGTGAAAAGAGAGAAACGAGTGGAAGAAACGGTGGCGGAATTTGTTATGAGAACAATTCATTCCAGCAACGCTGCGAGTAGTCAGCGGTTTCCGCCTTCTCTGCCTCTGCATCTCTCTCATTGTCGATAAAGGAGTTGGATGGGGTAGCCTGGGATGAAAAAATAGATCTTGAGAAAAAACTACTTTCTACAGTGTCTGTCTGCTCCTCAACGGAAAATCCATTTCGCGTCAGCTGCAGTACTTCATAGTCCTCTTGGGTCTTGCTAGGATTTTCTCGCATGAACAGTGCGCCGCCAAGAATTCTAGCGGTTTCTTCATCTCCATCTTCGGGTAGATGATGATGTTTCGCGTAACGGCTATGCTGGGGATCACTGCTTGGTACGGGAGTGGAAGCAAATGGCGCTCTCACACTTAAGGCAGGATGGCAGAGCTCCCAATCACCTGCAAAGCACAGATGTTCACCGACAAACTTCACAAGATAATACGAATGATCCGGATAAATACTAACGCTATGGCAGAAACCGCCGGGAACATTCCCTACCCTGGAATCACTAGAACCGTCCTTTTGGCACATTGGCAATAGAAGGATACCGGTTGGCGAAACGCTAAATCTATCTTCTAGTTCATTAGTTGAAAAGGACTTGGATGGGATATCAGGAGAGCTGTATAGAAAGTCATGAGCCACAGTGGTGGGGCCCAATGTACGTCCGGTACGTGCACGACGCAGCCACTGACGATGCCTTAGTAGACCACTAAAGGCTACTCGAAGGGCCTCGATCTGTTCGTCATTAGTTTTATTCACTGCATCCCCTACCGCTGAGATAGGCAAGGAGTCGTCACCTGGTGTTTTGAGACGTGTGTTCCCGTTCAATGAAGAACTTAAGAGATCGCGCCAAAGTACCTCCTTCTTTTGGCGGGAAGGTTTATTAGATTCTCGACGCTTCGCCATTAGCTTCAGTCGCTCTTTCCGAAGAGTGTTTATTGAATGATCTAACAAAGAACTTTGATTCCGATCGGCACCTCCCCTCTGTAAGGAGGAACCAAAGAGTTCATTTTTATGGCCTGAATCAAAGAGTAAGAGTGGAGCGGAGCGAGAATGGGGGCTATAGCTAGATGATGGAGGAGTTTCGAGCTTCACTTGAGGGAGGTCATGAAGAGTGGAGCACTCCACTGGCCAATCTCGCGGTCGAACTCGAGCGCATTCTGTGTTAAATGGAACTACAAACGGGGCATTGTTGATAAGCACGTACATACCATCTTCATTGGCTATAATTGGCATACTCCTCCCAATAGCTCAACGCCACCAGCTTTTCCTAACCTTGTTCGATGATACTCCTCTCTACCAGAGTACTTCAACTAGTTATTATCCACTGCAATCCTAAGATAAACGAAGAAAGAAGAGTGAATAAATAATCAAAATTATTATCATCCGTACTAATAATACCTATTCAGACAAGAAGAACGAGGGAAAAGCTGTTTCAGAGCCCTTCTATACCATCTCAGCGGCTGTCGTAGTTTCTATTACAGAATTTTGTTCTCTATCAATAAAAAAAGAAAAGAATATCCTCATCATCGTATTTCAGAAATTATTTTTTAAAAATAGATGACAAAAAACAGCTAATAAATACAGCTCTCTTTCCTTCGTTTTACATACTCAGCATGGCAGTCAGTGCCGATTTTTTAGACCGTCTGATGATTAACTGACATTTATAAGTGTAACCTCGAAAACGATGGTTGTGTTTGGAGGAACAAGACCAGGAAATCCAGTGGTCCCATAAGCAAGAGAAGGTGGCATTGTGAGCTTGCTTCGTTCACCTTTAGACATTTGAACAATCCCTTCATCCCAGCCATCTAGCACTTCGCCACACCCTACACGAAATACAAATGGCTTACCACGCTCGATAGTCGAATCAAACTTGCTGCCATCCTCAAGATATCCAATGTAATCTAGAGTCACAAGTGATCCTGGTTTGGGAATTGTTTTGCCATCCCCTTCAATGATCTTATCCATGAGCACAGCATCCGCTACAGGGGCCATGATATATTATTTATTTTCAGTATATATTCGTTCCTATTACAGAAAGATGTCGCGAGGTTTCTCCTTCTAAAAAAAAAAAAAATATGATAGAGCGTTTGATATCACAGACATCCAAGACGTCAGCTTCTTTAATCCGCATTAGTATTCAGAGTGAAAAGTTTCTGGCTGCAATTAGCTATCCGTAAGCCCATCTATTTTTGACAATATTTTAATAATAAAGAAAAAAAAATAAACACACAAACCGCCCTGCTCACCGTAGTAACGACGAGCTCTGAGGATACCCACTCATCTCACCGCCACTTTGTGCTTCCCCATCCATGGCCAAGGCAGTCTCCTCAGTGAGATATCCACCACACTGCCCACAAGCGAGCACCCACGCCCGACTGACTGGAACTCCGCTGCGAGACCCGCAACACCTCGCCAAAGGGTGTATCACCTCCTCCCACCCTGATAGAACCTGGCCAACAACCACAAACTTTCCGTCCAAGTGAGTGTTATCGGAAAGGTTAAAAAAGAACTGAGAGCCGCAGGAGTTGGGGTCTCCGTTGATGTGTGCCAAGGCCACTGTTCGGGGAAGATGCCGCTGTACCTTTGCGAAACGTTCCTGGTCCAGCTGGGAGGTGCCAGTTTTCATGCTTTCCTTATCCATAGCTGGAAACGAGTAGCCCCATGCGCTGGCATTGCTCCGGCCATCCCGAGTGAGAATGTCGCCACCTTGAACAATAAAATTGGTCACTACGCGATGAAACGGGCTCCCTTGATAGCTGAAGGCAGGGGGCAAAGAAGCAGACTGAGGGTTGTACACTCTGCTGTTGCTTCGATTCACCTGGTGAGAACGCTCCCCTGTGCATAAACTGCGGAAGTGTTCTGCTGCTTTCGGAACTACATCACGAAACAGCTCCACTTCCACACGTCCTAGTACATCACCTTCAACAGCAACATCGAAAAACACAACAGGATTTGTACTCTCGGGACTGTATGGCATAGATCCGTCGAACGATGGGGGAGTAGTGCTTGGGCCATTGGTGGCTGATCCGAACCGCCGCACTACTCCAGACGCTGTTTTCAAGTGCTTTATCTTACCAAGACAACAAAAGCGCATTGTTGCTATTGCATCCAAATGGAAATATTATCTAGGTGTGAGACTATCAGATCAGAGCCTTGTAATTGTTTTATAAACCATTAGATTTATGTTTTCTAGGTTACCGTTCACCGCAGAGAGAGCACAATAACTTTCCTACGTATGTTTATAAGTGAGAGAAAAAGCAGTGTAACTGAGATTTCCATTAATTTAGCGCCATAATAACTTTATTGTATATCCATCACAGGCAAGGAACTCTAAAGGAGAACGAAATGTGAGAATGAATGCTTACCATATTCGTTGTTGCTTCATTATTTTTTTATTTTTTTTTGACGTTAAGCTCATTAGAGTAGCTTATTAAAAGTATACTATTAATCCATCCATAATATAATTTTCCTCTTTTTTTTTTTTTCTCCTAATCAGTTACATCTCCTCCACTAAAAAGGAGATTCAGGCATTTCCAGATCTTGATTGGTGTTGACAGTAAAATAGTGTAGATTCCCTTTTTTTTGTCTCACTAATGCTCTTCTTTGCTTTGATTGTTATCATTTTTTACCTCTAATTCGTTATTACCTGTTAGTATTTCGCAAGTGGAAGAAGAAATAGGGGAGGAAGAGAACAATCCATACTTCATCTCTAATACGCTCTCAGAATCCGGATACGGAAGCATGTGGCGTAAATATTTTTTCTGTCAGTTTTTTTTTTGTCTCTCGCCATTTTTTTCTATTTTTCCTTTTAAAATTTGAAGATCCTGCTGCTCGTTTCTTTTTTGTTGTTTTTTTTCTCTCTTCTTCGTTGCAGTTGTGTCCGTCTTCCCACAAAACAATAATGAGAGATGTAATCATTATTTAGTACAGGTCATATAATTTGGTATAAATAAAATTAAAAATCAAATCGTCGAAAAATTCAAACCTTGTCTCAAACAGATAATACTCCAAAGAAGAACACCTGTTCACTAAGAACGTATCACAGTACAAATAAACTCGGACAACCAAAAAGAAGTCACAAAGGAAAAACAAAAAACAAAAAAACAAAAAATAATCATAAAAATAAAGAAATATTCCATCGTGACGCAGAAAAATTGCAGCACGACTGACGTTCAATGCTTTTTATTTTCGTTTTCTTTTCTGTGATTGCACGCGCATCAGCAGCACCCCTTGTCCTTCTCCTTGGTTGCATGGTTGTTCTTCTCGCGATCTGCCTTTTCCCGCTCCGCCTTCTCGCGAGCGAGTTTCGCCTGGCGCTCGGCTTCCTCACGGCGCCTGCGCTCCTCCTCCTCACGGCGCTTCCGCTCCTCCTCCAGCCGCTGCTGCTCCTTGCGCTTCTGCTCGTCGTAGGACAGCTTGATGGCACCTGCCTTCGTGAGGAAGAGGCGTTCCTCCTGGAGCGCTACCAATCCATCAGGCCCGTATAAAGTCTTCATCAGATCATCACCGGAAATAGCGGACGTGTGGGCGCTATCTAGGGTATCGAAAAGGAGGTCGATTTCGGCCTCGGATAAACTGATCTTCTTATCGCTGGAGGAGCTCAGGATTTCCTCCAGCGAAGCCCGAGTGATGACGTTGTCTGGCGCCACCATCACTATCGCCGAAGCCATAGCTTGAGAAGTCACAGCGCTGTCGGCATTCTTCTCGCAGATCTTTTCAAATTCCTCTTGGGTCATCTGGCCGGGGTAAGCGGTCTTTTGAACTTCATCATCCACAACGGGAGTAGGGAGGGTGTAGCCAGCCTCCAGTGCAGCCACGGTGATAAGAGGACGTGTGAGCACTGCTACGCCATCGTGGCGGGGAATGCAGCGTTTCTCAAAAGCTTTAGCAGGAGTGACGGGCATTGATCGGAGTTGATAAAGTTTCTCGATTCTTCAACAAGCTCTTGTGAGTCTAGGCTGTAAGTGTCAAGGAACTGATAAATGAATAATCAGGAAAAAAGGTAAAAGATTCAAATCAGTGAAACGTAGTTAAAAAAAAGTTGAAAACTCAAAAAAAGCCTCCCATCGTTAGTCATCAGCCATCACACGAAATCTCTGCGTTATACAGTCAAGGAAATTATAATGTTTAATTCGCACTTACGTCCATTGATGTAGTAGTTCTTATTAAGAATTATAACGGTTCTGCAGATCGGCTTGTTGAAGTAAATGAGCCCATATCACCTACACGGCGGAACACAGATCCCATCTCATTGGAGCTTGGGTTGAGCTTACTTGGATACAGTTTGTTCTTGAAAGTAACCCAGCAAAACTCATTATCAAAATGCTTTCCTGTCGCTGAAGGAAGGCTCTTCAGTCGAAAAGCAGGAAGGGAACTTTGGCGGCATTTTTCATTCACATGGTAACGCGTGCTGTTCTCATAACTACGGCGCTTGATCAAGAAGGCAAGCTCTTCTTTCCACTTGCAAAGTTCAAAATGATCCGGATACAGTTGCAGAGCTTCCATTACAATGGATTGAGCTTTTTCAAAATCATCTTGAAAAGCAACTGAAGCAGCCCAGAGCTGGTATCCTCGGGTCTGTATCGATTTTCTATTTCTTATTGACGTTGAAGCAAGTAATGCTTCTTTGGCGTGATACTCTGCTTTTTGAAACTCCCCAGTCGATAAAGCAGATGTAGAAACATTTGAGTGTACTACTGATCTGCAGTTGTTATCGTTCGCAAACGGAATAGAACTTATTAATGCCACTTCCGCATCCTCATAAAGGCCTTTGCGAAGACTACCTTCGGCAAAGGTCGTAAGCAGTTGTATTACTTTTCGTTCGTCCGCTGCCGTTTCATCAGGTGGATCGACCCAAGATCTTAAAGCCTGGCCTGCTTCTTTGGGTATCGGTGGCAAAGCAGGGAATTGCAAATATTCATCCGTCAGAGAGGAAGAATCCAAGTGAAGCCTTGCCACACGTCGATGGGGTGTACTTCCATGGCTACGCAGTTCCTCAGCGTACTCCTCTAAGTCGTCAAGGATTCGCTCTCGAAGATCGCTAAATAGCAAAGCAGCTCGAGCAGCTGCGGGGGTAACACAAATTCCAAGGCAATCCTCGAGCTTTTTGAGAGGAGGGCCGAGAGAATGCCCAGATGTATGGTCTATTGTGTATCCACGGGACTCTTCAGAAAGAGGGTGTTCGAGAACGCGTTGCTGAAGCTCATCTACACATTTGCTGAGGTCTTCCAAAGGATTTCGGACTAGAAACTGAATCCATTCATCCATCTCTACTGGAACATGCCATTGTTGATACGAAGAGAGAAATTCCTGAAGTCGAAAAGGGCTACTCATCCCAGTTGGAAAGCACCCTAGCGTCCACCAGTACTTCATGGTATATGGTCCAGGTCCTTTGGGGCCCGGAAATCTATACAAATATTGGGTTCCATTTATGGACATATGCTTCTGATGTTTGGAACCAGGTCGCCAACCCCCGCGCTGGTAGCTCCACCAAATGATTGTTTGCTTCATAATGCTCCACTTTCTGCTTTGATTAGTTTAAAGTTTCTACCGTGAAATTTGATCAGAAGAGCCGTGACACCCAATACTGATAGAACAGCAATCGCGAAAGTCACTGCCCTTTGCTTTGTCTTTAGGAACTCGTCTACCTCTATTGCAGAACTTGTAATATCTTGAAATAGTCCTTCCGCAAATGGTTCCTCCACAGAAGATAGTATTTCTGAGAGAAGTGAAAGAGGAACTTCGATTTTGGCTGACTTTACAGTACTAGTAAAAGCGCGAATGCATACTTTCTTTTTACTAATTTCGAAAATATGGATACACAAGGCAAAAGAAAAACTATTTAACAAAGTAGAACTTGTCCAAATTTCCACTACCCCTTTGCACTGATCGATAATAAAAGTGGCTTCAGCACTCATTTGGTATGTTATGAGAGAGAGATCACAAGGTTGCAATGCTTCCTTTCTTTTTAAGACCCATATCACTCGCGTGAAAACGTTTTTGTTTGCATTTTTCCGGAGACTATTCACATCATCACAATAGTCGGATATTAGTAAAAGGGGAAATGCCTTCTTAAACACCATTTCTGGATAATAAAAAATAAGCGGAGAGATGGACAACTTTAAAGCATTATATATGACTGAATTATATGCTTCACTCTAACAGGAAAGAGAAAACTTCTTTAACAAAAGAAGCCATTTCAAATACTCATTTTGCTCAAAATAGTGGGCTTGTGTAATCATATAATCAGCAAAGCCGTTGTTCACCCCGCGCTCATCAAGATAATCTAAAATCTCATCGGATAAATCATCGTCAAGTTCACTGAGCATCGGACCTCTGTACATAGTGTTTTTTACTTTATCTTGAGCTGCACATTTCGTCAGAAAATTATTGGTTGATGTTGGTGTAGCTGTATTTTCTTTCTCATTTTTTTTGTGAATAGAAAATGCATCAACAACTAGTTCATGATCGATTGAGGTCACTCCAATTTCGAGTTCACCGAAGGGGTACCTCATCTTCCGTACGAACAAAGTAAAATTTAGATACTCTTGCTCTTCACGCTCGCCATTATCCATTCGGTAGGTTCCTTCGTACTGTTTTTGCTCCATAAACGCAATAACATGTAGTTGTTCAATGCCACAGTTTCGAGTCTCACATTGCTTAAGTAAGTCAAATCGATTAGATCCTTCACTGTGATGCATTTTCCACCCTGGCGGCACTAACGGTTTAACCGGTAGAAAGTCTCGTAAACTTTCTTCCAGTTCTTCCCGAAGCACTATTTTATGAAGCTTTGAATGCGCTGTTGTAAAAAAGCGCCAATTTCTACACGTACTATAAACAGAAGATAATTTTGGCTGGCACCAAAATCTAAATTTCATCTTGCAAGTTGTACGCCTTTAGGCTCAAGAGCAAAAAATTTCAAGTCCGAAATAAATAAAAAAGGTAAAAGTATAAAACAATAATAATAACAGCAATAATGAAATGTGTCAGCGTATCATATTCGACTTTGTAAATCTTTTTTACATTATTATGTTTTTATTAAAAAGGATTTTTTCCGATTATTCTTTTTCAGTGTTAGTGCTCTATAGGATAAAGCTCGTTCGAGTTCCAAGGATGTTTCCGCTTTTTTCTGTGGCCTCGCCAACTTTCTAATATGCACTAATTCTCGGATCTAATTTGTTTCATTTTTTTTTTTTCCTTTCTTCTTTTTAAGAATGAAAAGTATGTAAAGTATATGTATGATGTCTCAGAAATAATTATTTGTAGCTTTTAAAAAAACTATTATTATTATTTTTGTTATCGTTATAGAATCCCATCACGAAATTAAATGAGTTTGTCCTGCTCGTAATTAGAAATATAAGAGACGTTGATTACGTTCTGTGATAGATATCGATAAAAAGACAGGAGCGAATCTGTTCACCTGTAAATGCACTACAAATAATATAAAAGCATTTATATAAATGTTGAATAAATACGCGTGTAAATAAAAAAACTTGGAAATTGAATGCGTAACTCGCGTGAGTGAAACTGAAGAAAAAAAAAATAATAAGAAGAAAAAAATAAGAACACTAATTCGGCACATGCGTGGAAAACACCATACTATCGTACCTGAAGAATTTGTGTAACCTAAAAGAAAAGATGCAATTCAAAGTAGCATTTTTATTATTACTATTGTTGATATTAGTATTATTATTATTATTATTATTATTATTATTGTTGTTATTGCAATTAGTGTTAGTATTATTAGTATTATTATTATTACTAGAAAAGTATTAATAATCTCTTTTGTTTTTTGAAAGAAAGAAAATATCTTCAAAAAAAAATAAAAATAAGTACCAACTTAGAAAAAAAATATTAGTGTTTCTTAGTCATTTTCTTAATATTTTCTCCATTTAGGAACGGGGAACAACCAAACAAGAATCGAATATAATAAAAAATTAAAAATAAATATGATAATAATAGGAATATCACTTCAATACACTTACTCTATACGCCTTTGAAAAGGAATATAATCCATCACGTCCAGTGTGCATTATAATTTTTTGTGAAATGAAAAGAATAGACAAATAATTCAGCATTGAAAAAAAAAAAAAAGATCAAAACAAAGAAGAAGATCTAGGAAAAAGAAAAAAAGCCCCGCTCTGTAAATAAATTTAGATTTTAAAAAAATAGTCAAATAATACTAAAAACCTTACCTTTCAAACCTTAATACTTTCAAATGCTTTGAAACTATTAAAGTGAACAGTTGAAAGTAGATACAAGAGTTCGAATAATTGCAAACCATGGCATTATAAAAAATATATTTATTTACTACTTTTTTACCGAAACATATAAAAAAATAACTTTTTTCTGTCTGTCAAGAATTGTGCGCCGGGCGGGTTTTCATAGTTAGCATATGTTTTATAGCTGTTTGTCTTCTCTTTCTTGACCATACCCGATGATAATAATTTGGCGTCGGCCTACTTCCCCATGTTATTATTTGAAGAACTGTTGAAAAAGCCCCGGCATTTTTAAAGCATTCGTTTAAACCCCCTGTTTTTTAATAAAGACTCCTTTTTATTTTTATATATTTTAGGACTTTTTATTTTATATTTTAGCGGTTAATTGTACTATGTACATCACTCCTTTTTTTTTCGCGCGGCGAATGTAGATACATAGCGCCAGGTGCCACTAAACTCAAACGAAAACTGACCCCCAATACCTTTGGGAAAAAAAAAGTGTTGGAAAGAGAAAAAATACGCAGGTGAAGGGATATGGGTGGGGGGGAAAACATAAAAATAAAACAACCGCTAAAACATAAAAGCGCGACCCGCGGCAAGGCTTCCCCCCATCCGCCAGACCACAAGGAAACTGGGAAACACCCGCGCGCCCCCCTAGATGAAGCCCCGGGCAAGCGCTTTCCGAAACGCGCGCTTCCCGCGGAGACCCTCAGCCGCGGCCGTTCGCAGCGGCAACTGGCGCTATGTATCTACAGGCGCCGCGCGCAAAAAAGGAGTGATGCACATAGTACAATTAGCCACCCCAAAAACATCCCTAAAACAGACGCGCCTTTTGCCAAATGAACCATGAAACGTTAAAAGAATATATATAAAAAGGAAACAAAGAAACATGCCTTATAACCATAAAGGGGCCCATAATTTTAAGAAGTTCGTCTTTCCTCAGGGTATACAAAAAATGGAGAAACCCTAGCTCAAGCTTTTCGCCGCTGAGGGTGGGTAGGGTGGGCTTTTTGAAAAATAAAATATCTTATAACAATGCTACAGTCGACAAAATAAGAAGAGGAGAAAAACATTTCATATTTTCATTTCAACATTTTCACTCCGCAAGCCGCAAAAAAAATTGGAAGAATTAGAAGAGTTTTCGAAAGGAACCGATGCCTAAATTATTCCGAATGGGAAATGGATTTGATGGGTCATGATATTATTTGTTCAGTTTTACGGGGTGAACTTGAGCATTGATTGTAGGCCGAAAATAAGAGTAGAAAACACCTTTCACTGCAGGTTTTTGTTTATCATCAGTTCATATTTGATTTATTGGAATATGCTCGAATTTAAACGCTTTATTTGAAGTATAAAATTATTATATATATAATAAATACTGTGAATCAAGCGAAATCAATCAGAAATACATATTATCATTTGTACTATTGTAAAGATGGGGGGCAATTGCCAGCCAGAGTTTACGTCGTGCTCCCTGTTAGTAGCCCTTTCGGATGAACTAAGAGCTAGGTAATTTTGAATTGTCCCCTTCGGTAGAATTGGAATGTGTTGCTAAACTGCCGATACCTTGCACGCCGCATTTATTTTATGTGCGGTTGCGGGTTCGGTTACCCCTTTTTGTATAGCCGAAGAAGCCGAAAAGTGTTGGGTAGAGGACGGCGACTGGCCATATACTTCGACGATTAAAAAATTCAAGACAACACAAAAAAGATTATTATTTATTTATTATTTATTATTTATTTTTTTATTATCGAAGAGTTTACGGAAGGAACCGATGCCTAAATTATTCCGAAAGAGAAATACATTATTTATGATTTCATCACGACTTTTTTATGAACCCAGTATAATTCACAGAAATAGAATTCATAATAATATTATTATTATTATTATCATTATATTCGAAGAGTTTACGGAAGGAACCGATGCCTAAAATATTCCGAAAGAGAAATAGATTATTTATGATTTCATCACGACATTTTTATGAAACCAGTAAAATTAACAGAAATAGAATTAATAATAATATTATTATTATCATTATATTCTATATTGAAATACTTCATTTTATTTCTTTTAATTGTTGAATTCATAAATTTCAAATTAGGAGGGAACCTTTTCAGATTTGTTATGCGCGAGTGCGGTTTCAGAGACACGGAGAAACAAAACAATTTTGTAAATTAATATTTATGGAATATTTTCCTTTGTATATGCATAAAATATGAATTAATTTAATAAAACCGCACTCCATTTTGCCGCTTGGGATTTTTCTCTACCTTTTGTGTGTTATGGAAAGTTTTTTCTCCCTTGTTTACTTTGTTCCTCTTCCCCTTTTCATTTTTTTCCATTTTTCCCAATGTACAGATTTATACCCAAGAACTTTAGCCAAGGTTTTAAATCCAAATTGAATTGTATTCTCCCAAAAAGAATTTGGAATTAAAATTAAAAAAACCCACCCTCCATCCCCCGGTACGGCGAAGTTCTTGGGATTCCAAAAAGGATATATCAAATATACAGCGCTTTGTAAGTTAAACACACGAATGAAAAAACAATCCTATAAGTACTGTTTACCCATTTGAATACGCGGTATGAATTTCAACTTGCCTGCCTACCTTTGAGGTCCCCCATGCGTCGTTTCCTGTAATAACCCCCTTTCCTTTTCCTTCTTTCTATAGGTTTTTCTTTCTTTTTATTTCTATTAGGAAAATTTAGAGTCAGCGGTTCATCCCTAAAAGGGTGGGGCCTTTGGCCTAATGAACCTTTAACCGCTATAAAGATGTCAAACTGACACTCCTTGTATATACGGTTACGAACTCCAAACATCATGTTTGCTCGTATAGTTTTCTCCGAAAATCAAATTTTATATATCATCTACAAAGGAAAATATTCCATCAATGTTAATTTACAAAATTGTTTTGTTTCTCTGTGTCTCTGAAACCACACTCGCCTCATAACGAATCGAAAAAGGTTCCCTCCTAATTTGAAAATTACATAAAAGAAATGAAATGAAGTATTTCAATATAGATTATAATGTAATGATAATAATAATATTATTATTATTATGAATTCTATTTCTGTTAATTATACTGGGTTCATAAAAAAGTCGTGATGAAATCATAAATAATATCACGACCATCAAATGCATTTCTCTTTCGGAATAATTTAAGCATCGGTTCCTTCCGTAAACTCGTCAAATCACTTACGAGTGAAGAGGGAAATAAATTAATTCAAAGTTAAATATATAATATGCATAAAATAAAATTATTATTATTATTATTTTTAATTTTAATTCCAAATTCTTTTTGGGAGAATACAATTCAATTTGGATTTAAAACCTTGGCAAAAATTCTTGGGAATAAATCTGTACATTAGGAAAAATGGAAAAAAATGAAAAGGGGAAGAGGAACAAAGTAAACAAGGGAGAAAATACTTTCCATAACACACAAAAGGTAAAGAAAAATCCCAAGCGGCAAAATGGAGTGCGGTTTTATTAAATTAATTCATATTTTATGCATATACAAAGGAAAATATTCTATCAATGTTAATTTACAAAATTATTTTCTTTCTCTGTGTCTCTGAAACCGCACTCGCTTCATAACGAATCTAAAATGGTTCCCTCCTAATTTGAAAATTATATAAAAGAAATGAAATGAAGTATTTCAATATAGAATATAATGATAATAATAATATTATTGTTATTATTAATTCTATTTCTGTGAATTATACTGGGTTCATAAAAAAGTCGTGATGAAATCATAAATAATGTATTTCTCTTTCGGAATAATTTAGGCATCGGTTCCTTCCGTAAACTCTTTTTTTTTTTTTGAACTAGCTAGGATGGGTGGATTGGCTCGCCGCGAAGTCCCTTCGGTAAAACTTATATTGATATATATCACCTACCTGATCGAAAGTCTTCTTTAAAACACCCCAACAAAAAACCTTACAACTATAAAAAGTGAGTTCATCTTCCTTTGAACACATTATAATCTTACACTCCCTTATGGTTCGACGGTTTTCACTTGCGATATGCCTCCTTACTCTCCTCCTCTTCTCTGATTCCTTTATCGATATTTCGATACACAATTCTATTTCCAATACTTAATCGGAAAACACAGTATACATTACAACCTTCTTCTAGTTCTATATACGCGTCTCTACATTCCAGCTCTTTTTCTATTTCCGTAGCTACACTCTTTTCTTCTCTTACAGGCCGCCAAAAAAACGGCGAGGGTTCCGCATTTTGATACGCCATTTCCCATTCGGAATAATTTAGGCATCGGTTCCTTCCGTAAACTCTTCAAATCAAAATTAATAAATAATCTTCTTTGTTTCATTATTTTGTTTAACTTACCAAATGTGGAGGGGTTGAACAGCGAGGGTTATTTATCTCCGATTCCCCCATCGGTATGCAGTGCAAAACATCTTTTTTTTTTTTCAGTTTCATCCTGTTTTATTTCCAGACGAATCGGCGAGGGAGTGCAATAATTTTTTTAAAGAGAGCTTTCAATCCACCAGAAAGGGCCCAAGACGCACAGTTTCCATGCCGCAATTTTTTTCTTTCAATGTCTCGATACCTTGTTAAGCAAGTGGGGAGGGGACGAATGTGATAGAGACCACCTGGCGTGCAGGAGCTCGCCGCTGTTGACATCACATTGTGTAAAAGATAAGCTTTCACCTGCTAGTGTTTACCTTGGGTGTACACGGTTCTAAGGAAGATAGTTCTAAAAGGGAAAAAGAGAGAAAAGAACTATTGCCCTCATGCTGTGAACACTAATAGGTACGAAGAAACTACCTCAGCCACAAAGGCGAAACCATATCTTTTCCAATTCATCTGTGGTTTAGGAACACCCAAGCAAGGGGTGTCCAGAGTCAGTGATCTTATTGGTTTTTATCAGATATTCGCAAAAGCACGCCATTGGCATAAAAATAATCTTCTGGTTGTGCGATGTCTGTATTAAAAGGAAAAAACAAGTATTCCAATTCTGGATTATATAATATTCGTCGAGTGATTATGTCTGACAATAAAGAAAAACAAATGGCGGAACGTGGTTTCCAAGTATACATGGTGACAGTAGGGTTTCCAGGGACGCAGCCACCTACTGCTATAAACAAGAAAATACAGTAAGGGAAACCAAATTGGCATACCTCCACCTTTTTGACGGACAAAATAAAAGTAAAGAAATTCTTTTTTTTTTTTTTTTCCTAGGTCCAAGTGAGAACCACGAAAGACTTGAGGCTATGTGTCATTGTAAAATATAAAAGATAAGTATATAATGAAACAGAAAGACAATGAAGAACATAACACACCTTCTAGTAGAAGTCAAGCCAAACGCAATAACCAAGAGTTCATGGAAAGTAATAAAGATAGAGATATTTCTTCAGAGACATTATTGTACTTTGTTCGACGTCAAACTCGAACTCAGGAATAGAAAGATTTTTCTTCTGAGACATTATTTCACTTCCCCCTGAATTTGATTTCATTTGGAAGCAAGTTGTAGCTACTCCAAAAAAATCAGGACCCACCCGGGTTTGAACCGGGGACCATTCGGACTGCAGCCGAATGCTCTACCACTGAGCTATGAATCCAACGGTGTCGACAGATATGTAAAGAGGAAGTAAGATTGAAATTTCTTCGACCTCCATAGCATTCTTAACTTTTTTTTTTTGATAATTAAAAATGATAATAAAAATAAAAATATTCTTCGTTGTGCTGTCTTGAATTTTTCACTGGTCGAAGTCGAGGGCCAGCCCCCCGTCCTCTTCTAACACTTTTCGGATTTATCGGCCAAACAAAAAGGGCCTCGGGCTTTGTCGAAATGCGAACCCGCGGGGTCGGATGCGTTAGTAACACATTCAAATTCCACCAATGGGATAAATTCAAAATTCCCTAGGTCGTTGTTCAAAAAGGATTGCTAGCTGGGTGGCGCGACGCCAACGTGGCTGGCAATCACTAAAAAAGAAAAATAAAATCTATAAAAATAAATATTTTTTAAAGATAAAAGAGCGGAGCTCTTTACCAAAAGGAAGAAAGGAAAAAACGGAGAACCAGCGAAGAAAGCATCATTGTTTGCCGACGAATAATTAAAAATTATTCTTTAACCCATTCATCCCATTTCTTAGAAACCTCTATTCATTCATCTCACAAGCTCAAAAAAAAAAAAAAAAACACCCTTTCCGCGACCCGGGATCGAACCGGGGACCTTCTGATTAATTGCAACCGGCGCATTTTCTTCTCTATTGTCATCCCAAAGGGGGTAGGGCCTTTGAACCGTGAGCCAGTAAGTTTGGGGGTTCCGTTTCTTTTGCCTGCTTTGTTGGTGGCGCGGGTGCGCAAGCTTCCCTTTTTCCATAAATTAAAAACCTACCGCCTATTCTGTGCCTAGAGGGTGTTATTGATGCCCTCTAAATTGTGTTTTTCGCATCCCCCATCCCCTCTTAACAACAATTTAGTGTTCAATGAAAAGTGTCTTTTTTTTTTTTTTTTTGTGCGAGGAATGTCCAGTTGTCACTGCCTTTTTTAAAAAACCGACATGTAATGATGCAAAACGAATCTCGGTTTTGGAAAAAATTGTGTTAATCAATGTGGATCGTTTTAAACTAACTATTATGAAGATTCAACCACTAAAAAGAAATTATTCTAATTTTACTACTTTCAAACGTTTTTTCATTTAATCTTATTTTTGTGTTACACGTTTTATTTAATTCAATTTAACTGAGGAGCATCTTTTTTTTTTTTTGAATGTAAGCAATCGAGCAAAATTATGAACAATTTCAAATTTTGTAGACGCTAGAAAGGAGGAACACTAGCCTCCGAAATCTTTAGAGTTCGATTTATTTTTTGATTGCTGTTTCATCATTTAGAACTGCGTGTGTTATGAACAAAGGTTGAGAAGTTCTCACACATAGAAAAAAATATTTGAACTTCCTTTACATTATTAAAATATGCAACTGATCTTCATAAATCACTTAATACTCGACTCGTCGTTTTAGAACTTGATATTTTTTGTTTTCCCTGTGGAAAGTCTTTGACCTCATTTTTGTTTTTCCTCTCTACGATCCTTAATGCGCAGCATCTTGGCTTTAAAGCGTGGCAGGCAAGTTCAATTCTTATACAACGAGTTTTGAATTTAATTTTTTTTTTAAAAAAACAGAGTATCCCCTTGTGCTGGCTTAAATAGAGTGAACCTAGTGGGCCACCGTGCAAAAGAGACACAACCTTTTTTTTTTTTTTTGAAACCAGCATACAATAGATAATAATAGAAAAATAAAATGAACGCAAACTATAAAAGAAAATGGCTAAGGAAAAGAAAGAAAAAATAAAATCGACATGCTAACTATTTATCGCTGTTACTATGCATTTTATTGTAATAATATTATTATTTTTTCTTTTTATTTTAATCTTTGTTTTATTTTATTCTGGAATATATATTACTGTTGTAACAGCTCTTTTTTTTTTTTTTTTAAGTATTATCGCTCTTTTTTTTTGCTTTTTATTATCTTCTCCTCTTTTATTTTAAAATATAAAATAAACAAATATTGTGGTTACCGTTTGGTTTGTTCTTAGCATTTTGATATTTATACAAGTTGACAACAATCGTTTATAATAACAATGGTAGTACGTAATAATCACCAACAACAACAGCAAAAAAAAAAAAAAAAAAGAAGTAAAATTACAACAGATTACAATATATATGTGTATTATAGTACTAATTTTTGGAGCTCAATTTTCTTCTGCTCTTTTTTTTTTTGTGTGTGTGTGAGATAAAGAAAAAAATTAACGGGCTGAAAGTATAGATATCAATAAACAAATATATATTTTTAATTACTTATGTACTTACATATTATTACTTTTTTCTGTTAATTTTATTAAAAGCTATTTAAATAATATGGTAGACTTTTAGCTTATGTCGACACATGTTTATGTGTTTTTTCATCTCTGTTAACTAGTCGAACTAATGGTCTAGTTAACTGGATTCAGTGAGAAGTTACTAAACTTGATTCCTCAATATACTTATATACTTGATTCCTACCTTATTAATTTGTTAATTACTTCAATTTTTTTCTTTGAAGCTTTTGGCGACAGACATGCAGATATGTTTTTACCCTTTCTCTTTCGCCACTATTATTATTATTATGTTTAAGTATTGTTGTTTCGTACACAGTCGTAAGTAACCCACTGGATGGTTGGGGTGAACTTAAACGAAGCTAAGACTGCTCACTGGAAGCTTTCTGAGTTTTATGTTGTTTGTTCTTTAGGAGGGACAAGTACATAAAAAAATGAGAGGAATATATACATACATTTGTCAGTTAAAAAATCATTTTACCTCTTTTAATTACATCCCTATAAAGGTTGGGGCCTTTGGCTCAATCAAGCATATATATATAAGGGAAGATCTATCGAAGAGGGTGGACTATTTTTCAGATATCATATGAATTGCGTTATTTTTAGGAAATGGATGCACTTCCTGTGTACCAACTTTCCTTTTGCTTTCTGATAGCTTAAGAAAAAATAGTTATAGGTATATAAACTGTATTTTCTTCTTCTTTTTTTTTTCCGTTTTAAAGATGACCACTCAGTTTCTGTTCTGTTTAATAAAGAGCATCCTCACTTGTGCTGGGCGACTAGTTAGTTAAATATAGTGAATTTGAGACCTTTACATATGCATCTGTGCTCTATTTGTGCTTTTCTGTTGACTTTTTTTTTTTTTGTGATTGGAATCGTTTTTTTTTTCTCTAGTGTTTTTTGAAGATCAGTGCAAGTGCTGCTGCAGCTTTTTCTAACTATTATTTTATTATTTTGGTTCCCATCATCTGTTGGCTCTTTCAACTATCGACATTTTCCTTTTTTTTTTTTGATGGATCAGCGTGGGCGTAACAGGAAACATCGGGATAAAGGCAACCGGAATTCCAAATCGGAAGGCACCAATGCCAATCAGGAACATTACTCAAATCGAGAAAAACAGTACTCTCAGTCCAGTTCACGTGGAGGATATAGAGGTAGAGGACGTGGATACTCACGTAACCCGCAAGATCAAACAAATCAAACACCACAAAATGTAGTGAATCCGAATGACATGACTTCATGGGGCAAGAAAGAATTAGCTGCTTTTATTAAAGCATTTCGAGAAAGTGAAGAATCTAAAATTGTATTTCCTCCTACTTTAGATGCTAAGCAACGTTGTATTGTTCATGATATTTGCTCTGTTTTTGATTTTCATCATGAGTCACATGGACCTAAGAGTTCCAGGGTTCTTACAATATCAAAACTGGAGAATGATACGGAAAATAACACAATCACAAAAGGGTACCGTGGCGCTCAACTATTTCCTTCACTGCCGTGTGTGAAGAACTTCTCCGATTTTGAGGATTTAAGCAGTAGATTAAGCCCGTTGGAAAACGCAATGATCAGCGGAATTAAATTAGACAGTTCAAAGGTTCATAAAAATTCCAGGCGAAGTTTTGTGTCTGAACCATTTGGAAAAAATGTTTCTTCTCATGCCCGCCGGGATCTTGCATATCTGAAGCTCCAAGAGTTTAGAAAATCGTTACCTGCTTTTCGAAGTGGTAAACAAGTTGTTGATTCACTGCGAGTCAAAGATGTAGCCATTGTTTGTGGAGAAACTGGAAGCGGAAAAACAACCCAAATTCCTCAAATTATCTATCAGTCGAAACTCATTTCTCCTGAAAAAACAATCATTTGCACTCAGCCTCGCCGCATTAGCGCATTATCTGTTGCAAACCGTGTGGCTGATGAGCTAGGAGAAAGCTGCGGAAATACCTGTGGATACATAATCCGTTTTGAGAATGAAACGAGCAGAAATACGCGTATAGTGTACATGACTACAGGAATTCTTTTAAGGAGACTTCAAGTCGATTCAGATTTAAAAGGAGTAGGGTGCGTAATCGTGGATGAAGTTCATGAAAGAGACGTTGAAACTGACTTTTGCTTACTTTTGCTGCGTGACCGCCTAAGATGCCAACAACAGAATAAAAAATTGGAGCCGTTAAAAGTTGTTGTGATGTCAGCCACAATTCAAATCGAGAAACTGCGTAATTATTTTTCTGAAGCTATTCAAGATCAAGTGTCGGTGATTAACATTCCTGGAACTCTATATCCTGTTAAAGAATACTTCCTTGAAGATGCAATGAAACACATTGGCGAAACACTTGCCAATCTGGATAAAAAAAAGTATAACTATGAGAAGGATGCAAGCACTCAGCAAGGTGGCAATGACACGTACGCTCAGCTTCACTCTAGTGTGTTCAGTGGAAGTGCCGAAGAACTTGTTCCCTTTAATACTGTGGTAAAGCTCATTATTCATTGTCATCAAAGTTCCTATGATAAAAAGGGTAGTATTCTTGTGTTTTTACCTGGCTGGGCACAAATAACTAAAATTGGTTCTATGCTGAAACTCAATCCCGCAAGTAAGGACCTGTGGGTTTTATATCTCCACTCCGTCTTAACCAGCGCGGAGCAGCAACGCGTTTTTCAACCTCCTCCTAAGCAGTACCGAAAAGTTATTCTTGCCACGAATATTGCGGAAACCAGCATCACCATTGATGACGTTGTTTGGGTTATTGATAGTTGCCTTTCGAAAGACACGAATTATGACCCCACCGGAAATGTGACTTCGTTAAAAGCTGTAACCATTGCTAAAGCTAACGGTGTTCAACGTCGAGGTAGAGCTGGCCGTTGTCAAGAGGGCGTGTGCTACCATTTGCTTCCTCGCGACACGTACGAGCGGTTGCCCACGTTTCTTCCTCCTCAAATGCTGCGAACTTCGTTGGAAGAAATTTGCTTGCAAGTAAAAGCAATTTCTTCTGCGGAAAAGTGCACTACAGTTCTTCAGAGAGCAATGGATTCTCCTCCTCTGGAGTCCATTCAACATTCGGTTACCTTTTTAACTTCGATGGGCGTTTTTACGGAAGTCACGGAGCGCTTAACTCCTCTTGGATCTGCTCTAGCCCAGCTGCCCATTCACCCTATCCTCGGAAAAATGCTTTTTGCTGCTACGTGCTTCGGAGTTTTAGATACTGTAGCTCTAATTGCTGCTAGTTTATCTGTAAAATCCCCATTTATCGTGCCTCATCCTACAGATCGAGCTGCTGCACAAAGAGCCCTTCGGAGTCTCGATGAAGGCCTTTTATCCGACCACTTTTGTGTTCTCCAGCTGTATGAAAAGTGGATTAAAGGAGGAAGGCGAGCGGATTATGCGTACGAAAATTTTGCAGATCCCAATTCCCTTCGGCTACTAGAACGAACAAAAAATCAACTGAAAGGATTAGTGCTGCGCTCCGCTCTTGTAGGACACATCAAGAAAGATCTCATTGACACAACGTCTAGGTACTGCGATAACAAGTCTCTAGTTCGCTTGGTCCTGTTGTGGTCGCTGTATCCCCGACTGGCCACTGTCGAATTTCGTTTAAAACGACCCAAATTACCGAATATAGTTTGTTGGGATGGATCACCCGCTTCTGTTTCTAATTCTTCAGCACTGATGCGTCGGCATCGACAGGACTTCGGATCAAGAACTTTTCTGGTTTTTTTCGAAAGAATTTTTATTGAAAGTTCTTTGTACTTATCTGAAGCCACGACCGCATCTCCTTTGGAGGTGGCTTTATGTTTGAAGCACATTTCTATTTGTCCTCTGAGTGAAGTACCTCCTGTACTGTTAGAAGATGCGGAGTCAAGGTTCATAGCTCCGTTTCCGTACTATGATCATAGAGAAGAGGATTGTGAATATAATGGACAGAACAACAATTCTAGGGAAGAATATGGCAAAAGCGATCTAGCAGCACTCTTTTTTGATGGAGGCAAGAAACTCTACATAGCACCTCAAAAGCACGCATCGCTTATAAAAAGAGCCAGAGTACTTATGGACTTCTATCTCGCGAATGCGATCGTAAAACTCCGTGCTGATGTGTTTCCAGATGAATTAATTCGAGTACTAGGACAACTTTTGGGTGAGCCTTGTGTAGCGAAAAGAAAATTTGTTGATCCCAACGATGCCCAACCACAAGGTTTTTCACATAATCCCAATGAAGGTCACTTATTCATTAGTGACGATGGCCAGCTGATGCTGTCAAAACCCTCTGACAAGGCTAGTGAAGCTGGAGATATGGAAGCAGTTGACAGCGACGATTTTGAAGTCGTTTATGAAGATGAGGAGGATCAGGCGACATTGGAATTACAATTTGATCTCTCTTCCACAGCGGGGCAGCTGCTGACCGATGAAGAGAAAGAGGCTGCTCGTGACATTTATGGAGATCTCGTAGTGCTACAAGACCAGAAAACTAAGGAGATGCTCTCTGCTGCTGCAGCGGATGCCCAACGAGCGTTTGAAGCTGTCAATAAGAAGCGGGAGGACGAAAACCAGCTTGCGAGGGAAGCCCAAGAGGCAAAGCGACTTCGAAACATTGAAGCAACACTAAAGGAAGTGATGGGCACGGACTATGTGAGTGAGGAAGAAGGAGAGAACGACGTTTAATGTCAGTCTTTACGATTTCGGCTGCTGCAATTACAATTCTCTTTTCTCCACGAACAGCGTGTGCTCATTTAGGCTTCCATATTACTTTTGATACATCAACTCTCCGATTATAAGTGATTATTCCCAGATTTGAAATAACTTTGTTGAGCTCCTTTCGGTGCTAACCTCGTCGCTTTGTTTGTGTTAAAGTTCTCGCTTTGAACCTTAGGAACTATTCTTTATCTAGTCTAGACGAAGAATTTAAGATGACGTTTTATTTTTATTTCCACCTTTATTCTTCCTTTTATCTTTCCTGTATTCCCTTTAAAATTTCCTTGACTCATCAAAAGACTGTTGGCAACACATGAAAAACGAGACTGAGTCGAGCGGTACAGAAGGGGGGTGTGCTCCTCGGACATTGCCCGCGGGCCCAGTCGAGCCTCTCGGTGATAAGGAAACTGACGATCATGAAACAGATGATGAATGCCGATCCGACGCTCCGTCCACTCGTGATAACACAGCAGTACCAATGACAAACTCTGAGAAACGAAATGCCGAAACAGGGCATCAACGGAAAGAAACTCGACCGCCTCGAATTCTAACAAAAACTAATGTTGGCGATGACGAGGCACAAGATGACAACCAAGGCACTGAGGGAAACGAAAAAAAAAAGAAAGAATCCTATTATGTTTACCTCAGCCGCCTAACTCTTATTGACACAGCAGAGGAAACCACACAATGGGCCAATAGAGCGAAACACCAATGGGGAGGAGATTTGACGTCGGGCCACCACAATATGGGTAGTGGAATTTCTATACGTGTCTCCTCTCAGACTGTAGTTCGAGGCCGAACCCCACCTAAACCCCTGCAATTCAGTTCTACATGGACCGGAGTCACGTGGAGTATGCACGATACTGGAATTCTTGTACCTTTGGAAGAGGATTCGCTACTTGTCGTGGAGGTTGTTGTTGTGATGGACAAGCCTGATGCTCCTTCAGCTAAAAACACAGGACCTAATGGAAACAGCTCCGAGAAAGTGCTTGGTATGGGAATTATCAATTGTCAAGCGATTGTTGATGAAGACCGTCAGTGGGGAAAATTTTGTGTGCACTTGTTGCCTAGCCTTTGTCCATTAGACAGCCAAACTGTGCACGCTGTGGTTGAGCTAAGCATCTTAAGTAGCAGTGCTATCGAAACGGAAGTCGCAGAAAGTAAAGAAGCGAACGAGGTTTGCAGTCGGAACTCACGAATGACATCAAGATCTAGCAGCCATGGTAGTAGTGTAAGTACTTCACCTTTCGAAGGGCCAAACGAACAAATGGAAATAGCTAAGAACAGTGAATTGGAAAAACAAGAGACTGAAGGAGTGGCTCTTGGAGGTCGGTCGAGCCTTTTACCTGCACATCATACATCGTTTTTAGTGGCTGCCGCTTCAGGCACTGCGACTTCTAATCTTGGTGGCGGGGATGTCGGCTTTACTACACTGGAGTATAACTACGGAGTGGTTCGAGTGTCTTCAGTAGACTTTTTTTATCCCCCCTTTTTTCTTTCTGGAACTGGACAGTATATCGTGTCTAACGTTCTTTGTGCGATGAATATGACGGAATCGAGTGCCTTGGCGATGCAATTAATCCCACTTAAAGAGGCGCGTGATTATTTACAAACTTCGCCACCATCAATTATGACGGTACGACCTCAGCAACGCGCTTACTTTACGGCGACTTGGGATCTCCGAAAAAGTGCATATCGCAGCGGGCCAAGCCTTGAGTTAGAACTTTTAGTTCATGGCTCTCAGACACCTACAGCTAGAATTCTACTTCAAGTTCATCATACAACCCCCCATAGCACCACCAGTGATGTTCCCTATATGTACTGGGTCAACAACACGTGCTTGTGCAATCGCCAAATGATAAGCCCGGAAGAGTTGCCATTACTACGAGAAGTACTCCCTGTTTATCGACTTGTTTCTTCGCCAAGGGGATGGGGAAAAATGGTCAAAAATACGGGTAGATTGCCTACAGCATACGTAGCACACGAACGTGGAGGAACTTCTGCCTTTCACAACCTTACTTCGCTCCCTCCTTCCACGGTAGATGCCGATGGAAGCCCACGACCTTCCTATCCTGTCGGATTTCCTCCATTGTATAGCAGCACCTATCGGAGTGATGCAGATCGAGAGGACGAAGCAATCGACATCAATGCTTCATTTGTGCTATCCGGGACTGCTAGGGAGGAAATAATGGAGGCGGTGGCTGCTGCAGCGGCCGAGGCGGAGCGTGGTGGCACACCTTCGGTCCGCCCCAAGGAGCATCTACACCCCCTTGCAGCAACGGGCCCGAGTGGCAACAACACGCGTCGAGTGTACCTCAGGGGGCCCTTACTCAACATTCAGCAGCGCACGTGCCGATGCTCCTTGACCTTAGGGCCGATTCGTGGGTTTCCCTTCTTGGAATCTCTTACAGGACAACCGAATGCTTTTCGCATTGCGATTACACTTCTGGATAAAGTGGGATGGAAAGTTTTGGTGGGTGAGACGCGTCCGTCGTACCCCACCGCAAGTGGAAGTCTCCAGTGGAATGAAACGTTGTGGCTTCAGAAGTGGCCGGGGGCAACCCATTTCCAGTTCTGTCGTTTACATCTCAGTGAAGTACGAAACAGTGACGGCGATGAGACGCCTATCGGGGCGGGACTGATCTCTCTTCCCTCCCTTTCAAAAATTCATGAATGCGTTCCCTTGTTTGTTGCCTTTAGTGTGTATGAGACGTACTCACAGTACGATCAAATGAACAGTCCTAGTCTGCTCATGAAGGACATGAGCCTACGTTTCTCAGGTATACGCTAAACTGCATTTGAACAATCCGCTCCGTGGAGCTCGCCTGGGTCAGCAACGTCGAAAGGCGGAATGAATCCTTCCATTTATACTCTCACAGAATTTTTTTTCTCTTCTGTTAGACTTGTGCCGTAAAGACAATAATGTTATTGTTTCTTTTTTCCTGATGCATTGCTTCATCACTACTGGACCATATTTTTCCTGGATAATAATAATACTTTTTCTCCTCCGGGGTATTTAAAGAATCTTCCAGTGGTAGATGGTGGTCTTAGTTGGTGTTACGGGTGGGATTGCTTGCGGCAAGAGCACAGTAAGTCAGCGCCTCCACTCGGAGTACCGCATGCACATCATTGATGCAGACCGTATAGTGCACCAACTTCAAGCTCCTGGCACTTCATGCTTCAACAAGATCGCTAAGAAATGGCCCGAGGTTATTTCCACAGCGGGTGAACTCAACAGAGCTGCGCTGGGGCAAATTGTTTTCAGTGACCCTTCATCAAGACGTGAGTTGGGACGAATCATGAATCGAGAAATATTTTTGGCTATTCTCAAGGCAATATTCTGGGCATGGTGGAAGGATTTGAAGTCCAGTTGCTGCTTTTGGAAACGTCGAAAGGCGAGTGATATTGTTATTCTTGATGCACCAACACTGTTTGAAACGCGCTGGTTTGTTCCCTTTGTGAGTAACACCCTAGTGGTCTCTTGCTCCACGGACCTTCAAAGAAAGCGACTTCTTTCTCGCCCTCACCCCCATCACCCAGAGCGTTTTTTGTCCGAACGCGAAGTCGAAGAGCGCATCAACTCTCAGATGCCGCTGGATCAAAAGAAGGCTCTTGCTGGCTACGTTTTAGAGAACAACAACGACATGAATGTTCTGGACGGTGAGGTAGACAGGAGCGTGAAGTGGATGACCAAGCAATCGGTATGGCGTCTGCATTTTCTCTTTGGTATTCCACTAACAGTTTGTTTAAGCGTGGTTTTAGCTGTAGCACTAAAAGTTGCGAGTGCGTTAATGTTTCCGTAACAAAGCATTGGTGTTATATAGGTAGCTGTTTAGATGTAGGAGTGTTGTGTTGAGGTCTTTCTGCGGCTGCATATTATCTGCTATGAACGTTCAATGAAGCTTCGTACTAGTGCCACCATCACCTTTCTTTCTCCGTTTTGACATTTATTCGTAGTAGTTATAGTTGCGCTCCTTCATCATGACATCTCCTGCAGTGGTTCCGCAAGTGGAACTCACTTGGCCGATTAACCGTGTAAGACAGGCTTTTATTGATTTTTTTGTTAACAAAGGCCATACATTCTGGCGCAGCAGTCCCGTGGTACCATTAAACGATCCGACTTTGCTCTTTATCAACGCTGGAATGAATCAATATAAGGATCTCTTTCTTGGGACAGCCGACCCCAATACAGACTTTGGGAAGTTGAAGCGTGCTGCCAATTCTCAGCTGTGCATCCGTGCTGGAGGTAAGCACAACGATCTGGACGATGTTGGCAACGACACGTATCACCACACTTTTTTTGAAATGTTAGGCTGCTGGTCTTTTGGGGACTACTTTAAAAAGGAGATTATTCCGTGGTCCTGGGAGCTTTTGACGGAAGTGTACGGCTTATCCAAGGATCAGCTGTACGTGACGTACTTTGAGGGGAACGCAGCGCTGGGACTGCCGCCCGATTTAGAGACGAAGCGGCTGTGGGAGGAGTTGGTTCCAGCAAGCCACATCCTCCCCGGAAACGCTAAAGATAATTTTTGGGAGATGGGCGACGTGGGACCTTGTGGCCCTTGCACCGAAATTCATTTTGATCGAGTGGGAGGCCGAAATGCCGCTGATTTGGTAAACAAGGATGATCCCACGGTTATTGAAGTGTGGAACCTAGTGTTCATTGAATTTGAGCGCCGCTCTGCAAAAGATTTAGTGAAGCTTCCAAAAGAGCACGTAGATACCGGGATGGGGTTGGAACGCCTAACTTCTATTTTACAAGGTGTAATGTCCAACTACGACACAGATGCGTGGACACCTCTTTTTCAAGAGATTCAAAAAGTGACCGGGTGCCCCACATCTTACGCATCTGTTTGCCACGACACAAACAATGACATCACTATTGCGTATCGCGTGGTGGCCGATCATATTCGGTGCCTAACCACTGCCTTGGCTGACGGTGCTGTGCCTGACTCTGTGGGGCGAGGTTTTGTCCTGCGTCGCATTATTCGGAGGGCCATCCGCTTCGGTGTGCAATTCCTCAACAATCCAAAACCGGGCTTTTTTTCGTCGTTGGTGGATGCAATGGCCCAAAGTCTGGGGAATTTTTATCCACACCTCATCGAACCCCGAACGTTGCAGCGCATAAAAGCGATCTTGCTCGAAGAAGAGAATTCTTTTGCCAAAACGTGGTCCACAGGGCTAAAGCATTTCCAGAAGGCCGTGGAGGAAAGCCGCCAGAATGCAGCGACGAGTCAGAACAAAGAGAAGAAGGTGGTGATCTCCGGAAAGGACGCTTTCATTCTCCATGACCGGTACGGGTTTCCTGTGGATCTGACGCACCTTCTCGCTCTTAAAGAGGGTATGGAAGTGGACATGGAGGGATTCCACGAAACGATGAAGGTGAGCCAAGTCAGTGCAGGCCGTCTGGCAGCTGCGAAGACCTATTTAGACGTTCATCAAATCGAAGCACTCAAGAGAGAGAGAGTTCCGTTAACGGATGATGGCCCTAAGTATGCGTGGAACGAGATAACTAGCGGCATCGTCGCCATCTATGACAAGAGAGCAAACCGTTGTATTGATCTCCTTCCGAATAACAATGATGGTGGGGCCGAGGACTACGCCATTATATTATCTAAGACCAACTTTTACTCTGAATCTGGGGGCCAGATTTATGACACTGGTCTCCTTGTCGCGATGGACGACTCTGTATTCGAAGTTCAGAAGGTGTATAATATTGGTGGCTATGTTGTGCACATCGGAAATTTTTTAAAAGGTGCGTCTGAATGCCCCATTCCTTCATGTGCTGAACTCCAGCTCCAGGTGAACTACAGCCGCCGTATGAAGATTGCTTCCAACCACACCACCACCCACCAGTTGAACTGGGTGCTGCGTCGTGTCCTTCAGGAGAATAAACCCGATCAATTTTTTGAGGTGAATCAAAAAGGGTCTCTGGTCACAGAAGACGTACTTCGATTTGATTTCAGTTATCCCACTAAATTGAGCCAAACGGATCTGGAAGAAGTGGAGAAACTGCTCAACGAGAAGATGGCGACGGATCTGGAAGTCTACCGGTCAGAAGTCCCGCTGGACATCGCGAAGAAAATATCAGGATGCCGCCACATGTTCGGGGAGAAGTACCCCGATCCTGTCTGCGTCGTGTCGGTAGGCGTTCCAGTGGAGGCGCTTGTGAAAGATCCTGAGAACAAGGAATGGGGCGAATATGCGATCGAGTTTTGCGGCGGAACGCACTTGGAGATGCTGTGCGAGGCCCAACAGGCGACGATTCTGTCGGAAGAAGCGCTCATGAAGGGGGTTCGACGTTTGGTGGTGGTGACTCGAGAGGCAGCACAGGCTGCGATTGCTGCTGGGAAGGCACTGGAGGAGGAGGTTCAAGCTCTCATCGACACCCCCATCACTGCCGCGTCTGTGAAGGCCCTTTCTGTGCTCAACAAGAAGGGAAACGACAGCTCCATTCCTCTCTTGTATAAGGCTCATCTTCGCGAATGCATTGATGCCGCTATTAAACATCGAAACACTCAGCTCAAGGCCCTTGCTGCGGAGATGAAGGAGAAGGCGGCCAAGGCTGGAAATGATTATGGCGAGTTGGAAAAGAAAAAACACGAGGACCCGGACACTCCATTACTGGTGGCATTGGCTGTGGATGATTTTGGAGCAGATAGGGAGGCCCTTCAGGCTTACGCGGAGAGCTTCTTGTCTGTCGCGGGTCCGCTGGCCGGAATTTTCTTAGCCGGAGTTGACCCTGAGGAGCCATCGAAAGGGCTCGCAGTGGTGCAACTCTCGGCTGAGGCGGTAACTAAGAAAAAGTTATCAGCAGTGAACTGGGCGAAGAGTGCGATCGGCAAGGGTGGTGGGAAACCTCAAGCTGCTCAGTCCGGTTTTGCTGGAGCTGCTGAGGTAAATAGCGTTATTGAAAAAGCATGCGCAGAGGCTTTGAAAATGAAATCGTAAAAATAAAAGTTTTGGAGCACCAAATAAATAATAAGAATAATCTCAGGTAATCGCAACTAATCGCAAGTAAGAATTAAAAGGGAAAAGAAAAGACGTCTTGATAGCACTGAGAGGTACAACCGTTAACGTCATAGCAGCCGGGCTTGAAATCTTTATCCTTTTCTGAATAACCTAAGGCTATTATTATTTGGAATGAGTGGGAGGTAGAGTCAGGGGAGAGAACGTTCCTGCCTTTTGAATAGAATGCCAAAGGCTTTTTCTTCTTTTTTTTGTTTTTGCTATTGCTCGGAAAACGAGTACGGCTGGTAGAAAATTATTTCAATTACGCGCCTCTGGGCCGAGACTGTTAGAGTGCGTTTTTTGTCAATCCAAACTCATAGAACTCATACTAGCTCAAGAACTTTTTTTTTTTAAAAAAAAGCAAATTATAGGTGCTTCAACAGCGCATTCCTTATTTTCTTCGGATCAAATGAGCTTGTACAGCACTGCCAGACTAACCACACTGCGCCATGGCCCATGCTTCTTTACAGAGTCCATTCGCGCAGGTCTTCTCCGTCTGCCCGGATCTCCTGGTTGGCTCACTGCCACTGCCGCGTGCTTGGCTCCTTTCCATAGGCGGCCCCCTCTTGCAGCGAAATCTGTGCCACATGAAAGGAACCCGTCGCGGAATGCAAAGCTTGGGAGGGCCCAATCGCGTTCCTCGAGAAGACGTGCGACCACATCACCGCTGGAGGTGGAGCCGGAACTGCCGCGCAGCGTGACGGCGCGAGAGTTGGAGGAGAGGGACGTGCGTGTGGCCATTCGCCACGTCCTAACTCAACACCACAACCAGACGATGCTGGAGAGACGCAAGGTGAAGTGCGAGGCCGAGGAGAAGCAGGAGGACGAGAAGGCGGCCCTGGAGGCTCTGGAGAAGGCACTCGCCCGACAAGAGGCGCTGCTGTCGCGACGGGATGGCGACGACCGGGCGTCCGACAAGGGATCGTCTCCTTCCTCCCTCGTTGGGGTTTACGCGAGTGCACTCGGCAAAAGCGCGCACCAGACGGCAGCACCGCTTCCAGCGCTTTCCCTCCCAGAGCTACAACGCCTGCATCACCACATACGAATGCGCCGTCGTCAAGCGGAGAAGGAGCGACACGCGGAACAGCTGTGCGGCCCTGACGGAACCGCCGGCGTGCAGGGTGTGCTACCCGTTGCCGTTCACACCGAAGCGTCCTTCACTCCGGTGCGGGGTTTGGGGGCCAGCAAATGGCTTCAGCCAAATCGAGTCGGTGCCGCAGCCGAAGAGGGAGCGGTGCTCGACTCCGCTGCGTCGTCGACTTCCTTTTCGCTGGACCCTGATCTTTCCGTCTACTCGTACGATGGAGATGTGCGTATTTCTTCTGCCAGTGTTGTTTTGGCCCAAAGGCAGGAGCTGGAGCGCCGCGTCAGGCATGGGACCAGCCCGTATTCCGAGGGTCAGGTCGCTGCGGATTCCTCCGACCCGAACCTTCAAAACGTGACGCCTGAAAACTACAAAAGACCGCAGACCCAAGAGGAGGAGCCAGATGAGTTCCACGTGGTGACAAGTCCAACAACCTTTGGAAAATATGAAGAGAACGATGATCTCTAGTCTGGAAGCAGAACTTTTAGCACTTCGTCCCTTACATTTACCTTCTGATAGCATTTAGCTCTGTCGTGCCCCATTTGAAGATCTCCGAAGCATCATATTTTGTCAAGAAGGTATGGTATAAAAGATCTCTGTCGTGCATAGGTCTGTATACGAACCCTATTATCCACAGATAATCCTTTTTAAAATTCAAATCTTGGAGAATCAGCTACTTGGCCTGCTTTTTGCGCTGATACGTTCCTTTTTTTTTTGTGTGTGTAGCTGATTTGATGGTCTTTACTCGACTTGTTTAATTTCTTCCTCAACTCTTCTTCCCTTTTTTCTGTTGCTATGCATTTTTCATTACAATACAAAAAGAAAAGTCAAGAAAATGTTTCAGCCGGCAGTTTCGGTGCCAGCGGATCTTTTACAGTGTCACAACGCTAATTTTACTCGAAAAGCCTGGAATGCTGGGCTACGGACGGACCAACGCAGTCCAAATGAAACTCGAAGTCTTCGCTTGCATTTCCAGCGGGGTCAGCTCTCCAAGAGAACGTACGAATCAGCGAAGGACGTCAGCACTCCCGAGGGCGAAGACGCCAGTGTAGACCTTTCCGTGCTAGCCTATCGACCGAACACAACACGAGTCGAACTTCATCTTGGTGGCACCCACTTGGCTGGTAGCATCCATTGCCACTTGGTGGAGCCGTCCACCAACCAGCCGAAACACGGATTTTTTGATGTTCAAGTGAAACAACTCTCTCACGAGCGCTCTTCTTTTACTAGTGTGAGGGAAGATGCTCCGCTGAATTCCCACGTATTTCCTTTGTCTCATTCGCAACTACGGTCTTTTTTAATGAAATTATTTAAAGGTCGAGTAATTGATACAGAAGGCCTCTGCGTTGTTCCAGGAAAACATGTTTGGAGCCTCACGGTGAATGTGACCGTGCTTCAGGATGATGGAAACGTGCTGGATGCGTCTGAGCTAGCCGTTCTTTCGCTTCTTCTGGCTCACCGCCGCCCCGAAGCATTAATTCTTCCGAAAGGAAGCATGGAGAGTGTTCGGCTGTTTGAAGAGTGGGAGCGGGACCCCGCACCTTTGTCGCTGCTTCACACTCCCCTTTCCTGCTCGTTCGTTCTCACTCGAGATCCCCAACAACTTGCCTTGGAGAGACAGCAAGCGCAGAACTCCGGCTCTACTGGGCTAGTCGCTTCCCCTCTCCCTCAATGCTTGGAGATCATCGCCGATCCGACACTGGAGGAAGTCGCGGCGGCGGCCAGTAGCATCACTGTGGTTGTGAATCGGGAAGGGCAAGTATGCGCCCTCGAGAAGGGTGGGGGCCCGCCAGTGTCCATGCAGCATGTCTTCCAGGCCATTGCATTGTCTGTTGGAGAGGCTGCGAAACATCCGGAGGAGCTAGGTGAAGGGGGCGTTGCTGGCTACTGGTGGTCAGTGATTGAGAACGCTCTGAAGAAACTAGAACTTGATCGGCAGACAGCTCGGCAAACTCAGTTTCAATGGGCGAAGCATCGCCAAGGGGTGACAGTCGCTACCCCAAGCGATCCTGAGGCGAAACGGTTACGTGGAGAATAAGGCTGCAGTACTTCTTCGAAAAAAGGTTTTAAGTAATCGATTAATGAGAAATACACGATAATTGAGATCTGCAATGGAAAACATGTGACAAAAACTAGTGGCCGAGAGCTTCTTCTTTAGAACCAAGTAATCGACGGACGATACTGCGCTTCAGTTTGTGTTGTGCCCTTCGCTTTTTTTACATTATTTTGTAGGTGAGAACACTAATATTTTACTGCTTCTCCTCACCAGAACCGAGTCTTCCCCAATCACACTACATTAATTATGCTCGGGGTTCATTGTGTTCGCTCTGTCAGAGCTATTTATGACGCCTGCTTACTTCCACTTTCAGACGGGACTTCGCTCGAAGCGCATTCGGAAGAAATACTTATTTCGTCTCCTTCTCTACCCTGTAGTGATGAACCGATGAGCTCATTCGAGACAGATTCCTCCAAAGCATCTCCAGCCAGTCCAGTTCCACCCAGTGGTGTTTGCCCTATTGTGCTCGTCGGAGCCGTTGGCACCACTCTAGAAGTGTTCGACCTGAAGTGGTCGTCAAGGAACCGTACTCAGGCAATCAATCCGCCAAATGAACCGAATGTGGCGTGGAGTGCGGGGGACGAAAGTACGGAATTAAAGCTTTCTGGGGGTTTACACTCTCGGGGTCATATTTTAGATCTTGGCTCAGAGGTGTTGTGCATGGCAGCTCTGCAGCATCAGTGCTTGGTGATCTACACCAGGGATATGGAACTTGTCGTCGCTCGGTATCAAGCTAATTTACCTATTCCTGCTGCTTGTGAACCATCTATCTCTACTAGTGACAACACAAATATTTTTCCGCTTTACACACGAATGCCAATCTTTCCGTCGAGACAGCTGCACTGGTGTTTACTACACCGAACTAAACAGCTTCTTCCTCCGATTCGCATGCATACATTTCTGTTTCCCCCAACCGTTTCAGAGCATGCGTTTGTTCACCCTTACGCGTCTAATGTTTCTCGTAGTACGTCCTCCACTAGAGCAAGAGACCCCTCCACTCTGGCGGTATCGGAAGGCCTGTGCGTGTGCTGCGAGCCACTTCCTGCGCCGGTAATGGTGGCAGAGCCCGATGGAAGGGCAGTTCATGCGGTGTTTTACCCAGGTCGATGCCACACGATCTCGTTCTGCAATAACCGTAGCCATCACCCACCGACTTGTACCAACTGCTCCCCTCCTGGAGTGTTGGACCTTGCTGAAGCAAAGGACAGGAGAAGTTGCGATTGCCCTCTGCCGTCAGGTGAGCGAGAACAAGAAATTCTGGACAGGGAAACACGACTGAACGACACACATTACAGACAAAAATGGTTTTGGAGAATCGAAGCGCAGCAAAGTACGGTTCCGGAGAGTGGCGGATACTGGAAGTCTGAAGGTAGCAATCGGTGGAGCTGCCCGCCCTCCCCTTCAGCCTTTTCTACCCGCCTGGATCGGTACTGGTGTGATGGGCTCCCGTACAGTATCACTCGAGGCGGTGGCGTGGATGTCGATAACGAGGAGATTCATGCACTTTTCCTGCATCAAATGCATTTCTTAAAGGCAGCCCACCGAAAGGGAGAAGGCCCGTACTGTGTAACAAACAATGACTCTCGGACGGGTGTGACATCTGCTCGAAGTATCCCTGCGGTTTTACAATCGCACTATTTACAGAATGAACTTGAAGGCGAAGTGCTGGAGTGCTGGAGAAAGGGGGGTGTCATTGACGCGCCGGATCAGTTCTTACTGTCGCGGGTGAGTATGGGGGAGCTTGAAAAAGAGAAACAGCAGTTGTCTAAGAGGTTAGAAAAGAAACATAAACAACAGATTGAAGAAAGAATATCAATGCTGAACGAAGCCAATGCGGCTCCAGATCCGATTCTCGTGAAACTCTTGGAACTCCCGCTCCAACAGTTTCAAGAACCACCAGTGATTGGGTGCTATCCTCCATTTACATCCCCAGAGCTCAGTGTTCCCAGAGCTGCTGACACTGGTTGGCGTAGCTCTGAGACCAGTACCTTTGGGGACCATGATCGACCTTCAAACCATACTACAACGGATTCATCTGACCTCTTGCTGAAGGGTAATAGGGGTATGCTCTCTAACCCTCCTGCTCAATTGACTATCACAAGCACCTATGTTGGTGAGGCGGAGCGCGTAGAAGCTTCTGAAATGATTCGCCCCGTGTCAGCGCCTTATTTCTTGGTAGCCCTCTCGCTACCAGCAGAGATCGCTGCCGCCATGCAGTACATCTCACAGCAGGAGACTGATCTCTGTTTGCCAGAATACCCAGCCATCCCTGAGGATGAAGGCCGCGTCTTCACGGATGGCTTTCAGTACCACTTGCAGACATTTGGTCATCCTTCGTTTACCATTAAACCTCGAAAACTTGCCATAGTGATGAACTCAAGCAACCCGGACATCACGGCAATTAACAGGCTCCGCGTTTACGATGAAGTTCCAGTGGCAGCGCTTCTGCTCATTCCTGGCACTATGGATACGAGCACAAAAATGTCTAACGGTCATCTTACTGCAACCGATATTGATAAAAAGAGCTTCAGCTCGTACATGTGGATGCCTCAAATAACGTTGTTTATACTCCTTAAAACTGGGCGTATTGCAGTGGTTGAGAATCCCTTTGATTGGCCTACCAAGGCACCGATCACAACCGCACCGAGTGAGGGTTGGACCACTATTTCTTTCGCAGGAGTACCAAAGGGATTCTCCCCTTCGAAGTTTATTGCCATGGATGACGTCCATCCCTTTCGCCGGCAACAGCTCTTGTACGTGTCTTCCTCTTCTTTCTTCTCCCCGTACAATTCCACAGTAACACACCGCTTTGCGTTATTGTTGGATGGACTGGGAGAAGGCTATATCGTTGATCTGAACGGACGGTGCGCCGTCTGTACATTGGGTTCAGTCGATCTTTGTCAAGGTGTCAACTCCAGAACTGCATTGAGTTTCATCCGAGACCGGAACCATAGCAGAGAAAAAGTGGATGCTGAAGGATCCAAGAAAGTCAGCGAAGACTTAGAAGTTATTCGTGAAGAAATTTCCACTCCAAGTGCTGATTCCCGATCAGACGGAACGCTAGGACCTTTGATGCATATTTCGAAGGCGGAAAATGGGAAAGTATGGGCCAGCTATGCCAAAGGCGTCGTGCGGCTTCTGTCCTCGTCGTTACCTATCCTTCACCGAGCAACTTCCTTTATCTTTCGCCGAATGCTGTTGAAGACGGACGAAAAATGTGCTGCACCGCTCCCCGTTTCAAATGTTGCCGGCACGGCGCTTCACATTGATGCAATTTTTCCCTTATTTGTACAACAGGAGAATTTTTCCACCTTCGTACGCGATGGATGTTCATGCAAGACTCCGCAGCCAATAAATGCGGCATCACCAAAGTCTTGTGGTGGCTCGTCCCTGCGCTACACTCACGACCATTGCCTTTACGTAGCACTGAACTATACTGTTTCTTGTTCTGGGGAAAAACGTACGGCAGTGTACGTTCTTTGTGATGTGCTGATCGAAGAGGTTCGCACAAGGCTTACCTCATGGGGGACGGTTCCTGCGAAGAAGCCGGCGGAGGCCTGCTGGAGAGACATCCGGGCTAAACAAAACCTGAATCAAGTAGAAGACTTTCCTGCGGAGACTTCTTTTGAGGATCAGCACACCACTGCGGAGCACATGATGGGTGGCACCACACAGTGCTTTGCATTTCAATCTCGGATGTCTCAAGAGCTCCAGGACCCGAATGGGAGTTACAGCCCTCCAGTGCAGCGGGACGGGGATATTCCGCACTCGGACGATACACGAAGTTCTCTGTTAAGAACTAACGTCGCCGCTTCGAGTGCTGAAGTGAAGAACAATACAATTCACCCAAACCTCAATCTTCATGGGCGGATCACGGAGGAGGTGGAAGTCATCTCTAGCAGAAGAGCGTTTCACATGACTTCAATTAGCGAGCAATCCGGCCAAGAGGGGCACCCGCTTTCCGCACTCATACAATTCGACTATGAACCATCTGAACCTTCATTAGCCATGTATGCGTTCAGCTTGAGCTCTGAAACCGGTGCTCCAAGTGAAATGATAGTCGCACAGTGCACAGCGACACAGCTGCTGCTGCTGCAAGGGAGGCTCCGACAGCTGGATACGAGTGAACCCAACCGAGTGACACACCAGTTCGGCGATCTGCTGCCCTTGCAAGAGGATCCAGTGCGAGAAGCAGCAATGTTTTCTTATGCTTCATCATACTCTGAACCGAAAACGTTTTTGCTCACAGTACTTTCCACGTGCAAAAATGTTTTTTTATTACGCACCTCTGTGTCCTTTACTAACGCTTCGACGGAGTGCGTGTGGATGATGCCGGAAGGCGTCCCATCCCTCATACCACGCAGTGACTCGGCTCCGGACTTCGATACTTTCGACAGTGCGGAAAACAAGGAAAATAATACGATTTTCAGTGTGTCGGCTCAACTGACCGCTGCGGAAGATGCTCTGGATGAACCAATGCAACGGCCCAGCGGTGTGGGAGAGCGTTCACACCTTTGTTTATTAGTTACACGCTGGGGAGGAGCGGTAGATAGTTTTATCGTGTCCATACAGCCCTGTGACACAAACACCGCTGCCGCTGACATTTCAAAGCGCGGGGTCACACTTGTAGCTTCGGAAAGCTATCGCTTAATGCCCCATCGGAGCTTCTCTCCGAAGAGAGTTGTTCGTGTGGTCCCAGTGAGGGACTCTTCTCACATGACCTGGTGGGGGGTGTACCACGCAGATAACACGCTCTCGTGGATGTCCGGAGCTCTTAGGTACACTTCAAATAGTCATCAATCGTGTTACTGTACGTGGGAGTTCACGTTAGCGAGGCGACCTTGCAGCCAGAATGCCCTCGAGGGCAGATGGGCAGGTATCCGGGCCCACCACACCGCTGTCTTACCCACTTGGCGGAGAGCTACGAAAGGAGGAGAAGAATTTTCGGAGCCTAAAACGAGAAATTTTGATGGCATTTTGATACCTTCACACAGCGATGAAGAACTACAGCTGTTTCAATTAGGAGAAGCGGCTCAGCAGCTTCCCAAGTCCCGCTCTCTTGTTTGTGAGTGCATCGTCACCGCACACTGCGGGATGAGGGAAGACGCCCACGACCATGGAATGACTCGCACCTCATTGCAGTGTGCGGAATTAGTAACACTTCCTCTGAGTGGTGTACGCTCCAGCACAGCGTGCGACAGCTGCCAATGGGTGCTCTTCAGCCGGGGTGGCATCGTGTGCGCCGCTGCCATTCCCGTACAGTTGCAGGAGCACCTCCTCCAGGAAAAACAGCCCAACGCGGGAACGTCTGTTGATCGACCTCTTCTTCCTCCCAGCCTAGTGGAAATATCAGCAGTGACCGTGCGTGAGGTCAATATCCAAGCTCTTTTGGAGCAGGCGAAACATCCAACTGGCATCGAGGAAGGCGTACCGCTGGCGGGGAACAACAGCCCGTCTCGGTTCTCTCGACTGAAGCTTCCACAGTCTTCTATTCTACTATGTGCGGAGTATTTCTCCTTGGAGAATGTGCTCCTTACCGCTTGGGATCGCGACGGGGACCCTACGAGTGAGCCATCGGAGTCCGCTGAAGATGCGCGCTGTGGGCTGCTCATCACCCTCGATGCTGATTCACTTATGCCGCTGGAGGTAATGGAGCTTCCTAGCGAGCTTGTGGCTGTGACCAGAACACTCCCAGAACTCCCTGTAAGCGTAGAGGAAGGCCAGGACGTTTCAGGCCTGGTACTGATTGGGACTGCTCCGTTGTGCCCGACGCATCTTTCGGAGTTGTCGTGCGCTCAGGTCCGATTGATTCGACTGCACCCGCTCCGTATTGTTTACAGCGTCACGGATGTCCCCGGAAGTGGCACTTTCCACACCTTGAGGGATCAAGAGTTCAGCGGGTGCTGTGGCCAGTATGGTGTAACAGACATTTCTATCGGGGTGTGGCCCTGTGCAGGACTCGCCCTTCACTTTAATCAGGATTGTCCCCCTTCCGTGTTTCTTGTCGCCGTCATTTGCGGTACCACGCTCTCTGTCTTTCGGCTTTTGGACGACTGCTTGGAGCTACTCGCATCGGTGTCCACTGCGGAGCGACTTACCGCTGTGGCCGTCTCCTACCCCTTTGTCTGCGCTAGTATGGGAGATAGCAATACGCTTTACGAACTGTACACGGGTGAAGATGAAGAGCACCTCAATGAAAAGACATCCGGTGAGAATTTGCTCGCCGCTACGTTTGGGAGAAGCTCTTCTCCCCCTCGCGTCCCGCTGCGGGTGTACCACCTGAGGGTGCACCGCCAGGCGCTGGAACCCGCTCGACTGGGTGGTGAGATCGTGTCCCAGGTCTCCCTTCTCACGCAAACACCGCATCCCGCTCATCAAGGTCCGAACTTGTTCCATCGCTTCGCACAGGTGGACTCTCTGGGAAACTTGATGGTGCGTTTGGCGCGCCCGCCTTCCAACGCGAGCGATGCCACCCCGTACAGCACGTGGAGAGGGGAGACTTCAGCGGACGGCCAAATAGCAGTGGCTAGCGTGGAGGGCTGTCTTGCCCTGTCGCTGCTCAACGCTTGCCATCTGCCGTCTCAGCCGACAAAGGTGGTGGTGCTGCATTCTTTTGAAGAGAGCACCCCGATCGATGAGATGGCTGTGGGTGTGACCCTTCCTTGCTCACACAGTGCCTTTCTTTCCCTCCAGTACCCCTGCACGAGCCGAAGAAAATCCGCGTGGTGGTGGTCTCCGGTCGAGTTCCGCCGCCCCCGCCGACTGCAGTGGTGTGAGAGGGATGTGTGGCTTCCTGCGGCCTCCCCGTCGACGGATCCGTCGTTCTTTTCGGAGTCGCACCGTCAGTGTCTCTTCATTCCGTGCCGTGATGGCAGCCTGTACACCGCCATCCCACTCCCCTATGCGCTCGGCCCCTTGCTTTCTCGGCTGGAAACCGCAGCCACGGAACGCTACAATACGGACTTCGTGCTTGACCGAAGCGGCGGTACCCCTACGATCTCGACACACCTGGTGCCGTACAGCACCCGAGTCGGGGTTCGCAAGTTGTACCCCAGTTCACCGCCGCACTATGACCGCCTTTCGCCCTACGGGGTGGTGTTTCTCGATGTGATTGCGGAGATCTTTAGGCTGTGGCACTACGTGGGGAGTGGTCTGGGGGAGCTTCTAGCGGAGAACTGGGCAAAGCATGACTCCGCCTCAGAGGGAGAGATAAGACGACGGTACATCTTGCGTCCATCCTACGGTGAACGCTGTGTGATCACAGTGAGACGGCAATATTCCGTAGCTGTGTCGGATAGTACCTCTCGAACGGGCCCCAATAGACCACTGGGCCTCTGTCATTTCGAAGGGACCATGCTCGAACTGCGTCGGAGGGCAGCTCGCATCTTACGAAAGGCTTCAGTTCAGCTAATGGACGAAACGCTTGCTGAACTCTCTTTAGCAGAAGTACAAGAGGCTGTTTATTTGCTGTAACTTGATCAAAAAGGCTCCGTATATTTTTCAGTCTTGCCTGTGTGGAATACAAGTTGAGACTCGCTGCTACGAAGAGAGACAACTGGGAAACTCAGTCCTGAGAAGGGGGCGGAACCGCTGGTTAGCTCATATTCAAGAGGTAGCTACTCATTCCAATTGGATCCACCAGCTTTTTTGTTTTGTTGTTGTTCTTCGCTATTAAAAATATAAGTAAGACAGTAGTTTGCACTTGTTGTATTGAATTTTCGTTCTTCACTTCTTTTACTCTGGTTCATTCCATTAACCTCCTCCTTTTTTTTTCGTGTTTGCGTTCGGGCTGTAACCTTTAGTTACGAGCATTACATCTCTTTCTCTATTTTATTTTTATAGTGCCTTCACACCTTCTTTTAGTACCCGACACCCTACTCCCTTTAGTATTTATACTTCACGAGTGGTGTTGCGACATTCCGCTACGGCAACCTCTTTTTCAGTAGAGCCGAGCCACACTTCGACCATTTACCTTTTTTTTTTTCACGTTTTCACTGCCCTTTTCTTATTTTATTTTATTTTGAGCAGCAAATCCTTTCGGCTTTGCGTAACTTTCAACACGATCAGTTTCAACGTGTCTTCGCGACAACCAACATAGGACAAGAGAAAATACAAATAAAAATATTTGTTAACGAACAATCATAAAGAGTAAGGGAAGGACCAGAAAAACTAGTCCATACTCCTTGGTTTATTCTCTGCTGAGAATATTTCTTTTTTTATTTTTGTTTTTAACGGATTTTTCGGTTTGTCTCATTATTCTTGAAAGTTGTGTGGATTGCTTAAGGACTTTCTTTCACTCACGTTGTTTTGCATTTCTTAGAAGAACACCTGCTTCTCGACTGTGGTGAATTACAACCGGAGCAGCACCTACAACGAACAAACGTATTCCGTACATCACTACTCAGTAGGTATACTTAACTTCTCTCACTACAGAGGGCAGGTCACACTTATACAGCTAATTGTTTTCTATTTTATCGTTGCTGCTGAAGACAAACATTTATTATTGATATCATTCTCACACATAGAATACCACAGCTTCAGTGATTATACATTTGCCGCTCATTCCTGTGCTTCGCTTTTGCTTGCTGTTTCCCCTCTTTGTACTACTCGAGGGGGTAAATTTCCTTCTGTGGTGAACTGTTAGAGATTCTTCTCACAGATTTTCGGGCTTTTCTCTGCTCTGTCTCTCGTTTCTGTGGTTCTCTAAGCACAGAAGCTCCAGCCCACAACTCAGTTTTATAACCGTCGCCAACTGGGAGTCTGCAGAGTCGACCGGATTGAACTAGTAGTTTCGCTGCCGACTTCATCTTGCTCCTTATCATTTCTGCATTAGCTTCTTTCTTTTTTAGTTTGTTTCTGCTAAATCGGTTGAACTTCAGTGTTTCGTTGTGATCGATCGGACTTCACTTCATTTTTCGTTGCTAGCATTAGAACGAGAACTTTCAGTCCCGCTAACTAAAAGTTACGACATTGATAAACAAGAAATCAGCCAAAATCTTTTTTTTTAAAAAAAGAGGCCCACGCAGAGAAGCACCAAAGTGATCAGGGAAGGACTGCATATATTTTTTTTTGACGAACTATCTTGTGCTACATTTGAGGCATCTTGAGCCCTGCCTTCATTGATATTGAGTGATAAATTTCGTTTTGCGATAGGTCCTGCGAAGTTTTGTGCTTGAAGTTACAATAGCTGTATCTTTTTATCGTATTTACTATTGCTTTCCGGAAATGAGTTTGGAAAAGGCGGACGTTCTTCAGAAATTTACGGCCAAACACTCTAGTGGGAGCGCTCTCTCCAGCAGTATGGCGTTGCACAGCAGCAGTACGCTGCAAAACTATAGTTCTGGAACACCCTCATTCGGGCCACTTTCTGCACTGCAGACCATCAGCATCGACCGGAACTCTGCCCCTAGTACTGGAGTTAAATTAGTAGGGAGAGATTTGATTCGCCACCTTCATCAGCGCCAGAAAGGCGGGAGTGACGCAGTTAGTCACCTTGCTCAATCGAAATCTTCGGAGCCGCCTAAGTTTGTCCTTCAGCAGCTGCTTTTGGCTCAGTCACGCGGGGGCTCCGCTTCAGGGGTTCCCTCCGAAAAGAAGCGGGAACTAGAGCAGCGCCACACCCCGACGTCGGCGCACCCCCCCTCTCGGCCCTCCGCCTCGCCCTCCAGCATTCCCTTGCATCACCACCACCATCAGCACGTGCCGAGCCCCGCCTCGCTGCAGCACAGTGGAGAGGACCGAAGGGCGGTAACGCTGCCCCTGCCTCACCATCCCAGCCCACCGAGCACGAGCACGCAGCGGGCCCGCCCGGTGCCAGCGGAGTCCATCGGTCCCGTCGGGAGCGAGACTGCTGCTGGCAAAGCGACGACCCTCGAGATGCTGATGAAGGGCAACACTTCCAGCTTTCCCACCGCCCCGCTTCAACAGCCGTCGTCGCTCCTGATGAAAATTCGAACGGCATCGCCTGGAGAATTTAAGAAGTGCGGCGGAGTCAACGACTATTTGCTCCACGCCTTCGAAGAGGACCGCCGGTCGGCACACCCTACCACGATTGACAATTTCAATGCGACGCAACCGATCATTCGCACCCTCCCCCCTCTCTCTCATCCAGAAGGACGTCTCATTATTGTGGGGGATGTGCACGGCTGTGCGCAGGAGCTGCAGGAGCTCGTTACCAAAGTTCGATTTGACCCCGAGAGGGACCAGCTGCTGATGGTGGGGGACCTGGTCAACAAGGGACCGGATTCCGAGGGGGTCGTGCGCTTGTGCCAGAAATGGAAGGCTCTTGCGGTGCTGGGCAATCATGACATGACCCTCCTGGACCTCTGCGACAAGAACCGGACGGAACCGTTCAAAGCCCCTAAAGACCCAGTCAAGAGCCTCGCTATTCGGTTTCCAGAAGACTGCGAGCAGTACTTACGACGCTTACCTCATATTATACGAATTCCGCAGTTTCAGCTGATTGTTGTCCACGCTGGGATCGACCCCCGGAAGTTGCTGGAGGAGCAGAGTGTGTACAACTTACTGCACATGCGGTACATCGTGGACCCCGCACCTCCACCAAAGAATACACGCGATCAAATCATTGTGGCGGACGGTGTGGTCATCAAAGGCGCTCCACCGGATGCCCGTCTATGGGGAGCGATGTATCGTGGACCGGAAACCATCATTTTCGGACATGCGGCTCAAACGGGCTACCAAGATCATCCTTATGCCCTTGGCATCGACGTGGGCTGCGTTTACGGGAAGCGGCTCATGTGTCTTATTTACAGTGAGGAGGAGCGGGGACGGCGTGAGTCCGTGGCTGGGCTGAAGCGGGATGCGAATGAGTTGAAAGGACTTCCTCCGCCAGAAAGTGACGTGTATGAGCAGCATCTGCTATTACCGGCCGAGGCGGTCGAGCGCTCTATTGTTCGCCCTTCCACTCGCCCAGGTTCACCCAGCTCTGCTAATTTCCTCCTCCATCCGGCGAACAATGGTTCGGTACATTTTGATCCCGACGGATTGCGAGGACCGCAGAAGCTCTCAAGCAGCCGCAGCACGCCACGAAGTGCTTCGGTTGGCACTCTCGCCAGCAGTTCCAGTAGCCTTCACCTCGGGGCTGCGGTGTCGAACCCGCTGTTAAGCATGACGCCGAGCAGCCTGCACGACCGGTTCCGAGAGCCCGCCCACAGTGTGATGGTGCCGCCGCGACCGACAACTTCCCCATCGCTGGGTAGTTACGTCGGCTCCAACGGGGCCAGGAAACTGGCGGTGGGGCAGCCGCAAAAGAATCTAGTGCGGCTGACCTTGGAGCAACTCGTGCAGCACCGCCACTTCGGCGCCGTGGCTCAGCTGCTTGCGCTGAAAGACTACGACCAAGCGCTGGAGGCGCTGGCGGAGGAGGCGCTGACGGACGTGTCGCTGGCTAAAAGTTTTTTTCTTTCGGTGGCCCTTGCGCTGCTGGATGTCCGATGGAGCACGGCGCGCGGGTCCTCGTCGGTGGTCCGCCTCCCTGCGGCGGAGGCCGAGGCGCTGCTGCAGATGGGAGTGGAGTGGTGCGAGGCGCTGCCGGTCTTGAGAGAGTCGGTGGAAGTGCAGCGAAAGCTTCAAGCGCTGATGCACGAGGAGGACATCCCCAAAGTGGTGCAGCACTACGCTAAAATGGTACTGAGAGTCCCCCGGTCTGACCGGGAGTAAATAACAATGCACATCCCAGTCGAAGTTCTCGTAGTGTTGTTACTCACGTGTTCATCCTCGGAGAACAGGAGGAACTTCACTTCATTGTTTGATGGAAACTTCTTGGCTAGCTTTTGGCCGCCGTGGACTAGGGAAAAAACAAGAAGAAAAAAAAGACCAACTTTCACAGTAATCATCAACAAACAACTGTGGAACTTAAGAGCGAGAACAAACCGAATTATATCTTCGGATTTCATTGAACTTCCGTAGGGGTTCATACCTTTTGTCTATAAATTGCGCACTGAACCTGAACCATTATTATTGGTCGGAACTCTTGGTCCAATTTAATGCAAACCATGATCCGTAGGCGTTGTTGCTCTGTTCCACAAATATAACTTGGTCTAAAAGACGTTTTTGAGCGGATGAGTGATACCCATCATTTATTTGTCTCTTCAAATACTTCTTTTAAGAGGCATTAAAACAAGTTGAAGAAAATAAAATACTAACAAGACAAGATAATAGACATTATATATATGTATTTATTCGAACAAGGAAAAGAAGAAAAAATAACAAAAAAGAAGTAAGAAAAGAAAAGTATAGGAGAACCACAAGAGGGAGGATAAAAGAGTTCCCTATCGAAAGCTTACTTTAATCCTAATATTTTGCCTTTTCTCCCTTTAACGCCGAGAAACGTGTGAATTCTTGGGAAGGAAAGGCAGAAATGAAAAACCCGTGAAGCGCCGCTTCTACTACTCATTGCAGCAATATGCTTCTGGGAGAGTCCAATCGGATTGAAGGACCATGCATCGGAAACAAAAAACCCACAAGTAATTGGTTTTCTCATTCTATTTTTCTCTGTTACTTATCAAATTTAATTATATTACAAATTGTAATTCAAAAAAAGCAAGACATATATTAGTGATCGTTGGCAGAACGGAAATATTTTTTTCATTGATCGATGATTCACACACCCATTGCGTTTCCCGTAGAATCTGGGAATCCCCAACGCTTAACGGTTCTTCAGTCTCCCGAACAGAGATGCGAGGGCTACACTTTGGCGTTGTGCAGTGACTCCTGTTGTGTCCTGCGTCAAGTTCGGAGCGCTCCTGCTGTACACGAGACGGGCAACAACGTTGTATCGATGAATGTTCCTGAAGATGCAGAGGGGTATGCGGTGTGGAGCTTACCGACAAATACCTCGTCCAACTCTAATCTGCTGGAGACCATCGCTCTGACGTATTACACGCAGCGCGCACCAGGCTGGACTTCCAAGGAGGATACCGCTCCCCACTCCCACGGCACACCACTTCACTACTTTTATGTTCGCTGCTCTGGCGGGGAGGACACGCTGCTCTACGCGCAGCCGGACGTTCCGCTTTCCCTGGAGCACGTGGAAGAGCTCCAGCAGTTTCAGCTGACTTCAGACACTCACGTTCTCGTGGTGCGCACGATTGCCGCGCTGTACTGCTACCGACTTTCCAGCTCCAGCCTGAGCTCCCCTGTGCTGCTAAGTCGACTCGGCGACGGCATTCCCATTCCTGGTGGTCGTCGAGGTATTGTGCTGATCTCTGGCCACCACCCCCTCGAACGGTCAACGGGTCCCAGTTTCCAGCTGCTCGTGACCTCTTTAGAGGGAAACCACGTACACATTCACGTGCTGGGTTTCTTCTTCGAGCCGGATTTGCACCTTCGAGTGGTCTCACGGACCGGGGACGGCAGAGACCTGGTGCTTCCCTGCAGCTCCGCAGCGCTGGAACGGTGGTTTGTCGACTGGGGTGCGGAGGAGCTCGTCCTGCAGATTCGGAGGCCCGACGCTTCCGACACGGAGCTGGCACGTCTGTGCTTCGCCCCCCCAAAGGAAGCGGCGACGGCTGCGGTTTCTTCCGGGTTGCTGGCCACGCCCTCGATGAGCTCCTCCACTGCTGGCACGGCGGAGTTGGCGTGGCGTTTCTCCTCTTCACTGCCGCCGTACGCCAACGCCGCCACTCGCGCCACACTTCGCCTCTCTCCCGAGCTCTTGTACTCCTCGTCGCGCCTTCCGCAGCGGCCGGTGTGGGCTCTTCGCCCTTCTGCGAGTCCGACCGGGGACCAGCCGGTGCGGCTTCTCCACGTTAAAGATATCGGGTCGGCGAAGCTGCCCGAGTACCATCTCGTCGGGCCTCGCGGCACACCAGCGTGGGAGCAGGAAACGCCCTTCTCGTCGTTAGTGGTGACGTATCGCTCCGGTACGGTGTGGATCGAGGAGCTGGTCGTTGTGCTGGGCAGTGCACTGTTTCGAATCCCGGGCATCACGAGCTCCGTCACAGATCGTAGCGGAGCTCCGGCAGACCAAGCCCCCATGGCAGACACCTCGTTGTGTCATTTTGTTCTTTCCCAGTCTCCTCGGGCAGAGGTGGAGGACTGGAAGAGACAACTCGCGGCTCAAGTGCTGCAGCACCTCGGCACCGGGAAGAAGCAAATCCGTGGTGAAGCGAGCCTGCCCGAGGTGTTACGAGACCGAGACTTTGTGTGTCGCGATGGCGCAGTCTTTCATCACCTCGTTTTGGAAACCCTGATGGCTGCTCCAATGAAGCCAGAGCCGGCCAAGGTGGCGCTGCTGCGGTACCTCAGCTTTGTGGACTCGCTACATCCCGCCACTGTCGCACAGAGTCTGTTGTTTGCTGGGGATGAACAAGGGCTTTTGCTGGCCGTGGCTACCGTGGTCGGCCCACACACGGGGGCGGCGGGTGGCGCAGACAGTTTCACGCGCTGGCCAGAGTGGGGCAGCGCCACTGGAGCAGTCTATTCGCGCAGTGTGGGACACCCCACGCCGAACCCTTCCGGAGTGTTGACCCTGTGGGCTCACGCCGCCGCCCTTGCTGAAGCGGCCCTTGCGGCGCTGGCAGCCGGAGGCAATGGCGCGCTGGCGTTACTGCTTCGTGTGCTCAGCACCGTGTCCTCGACGCTGTACCATTCCACCAGACTGGTGACACTTCCGCCGGAGAAGGTCGCCTCTTTACATGGTGCGGAGGCGCGCGTGCAGTCGGCGTTGCAAACTCTTGCGGGGTATTCCGAATGGTGTGCGTACGTCGGCTCTGTGTGGGGGAACTTGACAGCTCATCTGCCCGCCCCCGAGGGCTTTCTCTCCGCACGCTCGCGACTCTCGTCGACGATGGTGCGGGCAGCAGCGGGTGAACGACGCAAGGAGGTGCAACTGGGCCCTGGCACGGCACGCCCGATACAAACTCGTCGAGAAGTCGATATTGTGCCGTGGACTCCATAATTCGTTCATGGCGATGGTTTTCCATGCGCAGACGTGCTGGCGATTCGGGTAGCAGAATTAATCGAAACGAAATTTTAAGTTTTTCTAAGTTTTTTTTGCGAGCAGATTCTCTTTATTTAGTCGGAACTCATTAATAAGCCTTTTTGTGCATAAACTAATTTCACACCACAAAAAAATGTCGTTTCTTCTCTGTGAGAGGGATGAGGTATGGAACACAGGAACAAGGCTCACATTACTTGCCTGCTAATAAAGTAAAGTGAAGAAATTTTTTTCTATCGCTCTTTTTTTTTTCTCTTTGAGCAGTAGACGTCTTTAAATATATATATATATATATATATATATTGTGTATCTTAAAACCTTTTTTCATCTATAGCTAGGAAAGAAAGAGGTTGTACATTCAGTAGTTGTAAACACAAGGAACCTTTGAGGTGTACGAAGTTGAAGATCTTGGCACAAGATCACAGTTGGTTCATAAATAGTTAACTTCTACCAGTTGAATCAAGAACAATAGAGATTGAAGCGTTTGTCTCTATTTTTCATCTATTTTTTGTTTTTGGTGAGGAGACAATCTCCACGTGTACAGAACTCTATAATAGTAGGATACATTATTTTGTGTTTCTCCGTCTTGTTTCATCTATTGTTGGCCAAGAAGGACTAGTTAACATAGACTGGAATCACATCTTCAGTGGGGATTCCTATAGACTTACGCGAATCATGACTCTCGCCATCCCTTCGCCTAGTGGCCGTAGAACTCGAAAGAACTCCATGTACTCCGGATCGCATCTCGGACAGCGCTCGAACTCGAAAGACTCCACGAAGACAGTCGTGTCGATCACGGATGCTCTCCTTAACAGTGAGCTGGAACTTTACCCATTGAAAGGGGAGTTCATTAACTATGACGTCGACACCACTTATGTGATGTCTTTTACCGTTCGGAATCGGAGCGTGACGACGCAGACGTTGCGCTTCTTTCCACCGCAGAAGGCCTCCAACGCCTTTCGTTTGGTGAATCACGACGCGGTTCGTCTCGCTCCTGGGCTGGAAAGAGTGGTGGACGTGGAGTTTTCGACGCACACCGTCAATGACTACCAAGATACTTTCGTTATCCTGACGGAGCGTGGCGCGAAGGTGGAGGTGCCGCTGATTGCCCAAAGTGCTCCAGCGATGGAGCTGGACCCAGTGGTGGACTTTGGTGTTGTGGAACATAATAGAACAAGTCTTTCACTGCCCTTCAACCTCAAAAACCGTGGCAGACGGGAAGCCTTGGTGACCCTCACAGTTCCTCCAGAGGCAGGAACCTCGCTTGTAATTAAGCCGTCGGTGATCTTAGCCAAACCACTTCGGGACACTAAAGTGTCTGTTGAGTTGTCCGGCCTCGCGATCGGGAAGTTTGAGTGGCCAGTGGAGGTGCTGATCGAAGGAGAGGCCAAAACGCGACTGCTGAGCGTGCGAGTCGAAGTAGTCGACTGCCGCAGCCGGCTGCTGGACCTCCAGACGGGAGAGGAGGCGGTGTCCGTGACCTTCAGTAAAGTGTACGCCGGGGCGAAGGAGGCGCACGACCTGCTGATGATCAACGGGAGCGAAGTGGGGGTCAGCTTTGCCTTTCAATTGACGAACGAGCTGGTGGCAAAGGAGGCGCCGCCCTTCCGCTTCATCCCGGAGCAAGGAACGCTGGGTCCAAAGGAAAAGCGACGAGTGTCGGTGGTGTTTGAGCCGCCCATGAATTACGTACGTAAGGGATGGAACAACCCTGTGACCGCTGCGAACCGGCGCAGTGGAAGCAGCGGGAGTGAGGCGAAGAAGTTCGAGGGTTTGTTTTCACTGCTCTTTGTCGAAACGGAGGAAACCCACAGCTTTCATGTTGTGGGAGAGAGTACGGAGACCCAAGTATCCATTTCCAGGACGGTACTCAATTTCGGGCAGTGCGCGATGGGGGACTATCGCAACGAGATCATTGAAATCCGTAATGATGTGGAGGCACTTCCAATGAGCTTTGCGTTTGATCGTCTGGCACATTTACGCGTGGATCCTGCAGCCGGAGTCGTTCCCGCTGGTGCGGCGGTAGAAGTCGTTGTCACCTTTCAACCGCACAAACCAGGGAGCTTCAGTGAAAAGCTGAAGCTCATTTTAAACAAATCCGTTCGGCGAGCTATCACTGTTGTGGGCCAAGCCGTGGTTGATGCAAAGCACAAGCGTGTGCTGGTGGGTGGCATTGACAAGCTTTCGGAGGATTTCAAGCAGCCACTGAAGCTGCCAGACAAACCCCGGGCCGTTGATCCGCTTCGCTATTACTACGATGACACCGAGGAAATTGTCAAGCCGCCGACTGCCGCCGAGAGCGGTACCGCTGTCGACATCGGAATGATTCCAGCCGAAGGCATCTACGTACCGAAGCCTCCGCACCGCATTGAACAGAAGGAGCTGCGTGAGGAGGACGAAGCCATCCACTCCCCCAGCGCTCACGTCGCACCGATGAATTTTGACGTAAAGTCGCTCATTCGCCGGCGGTTCAACGAAGCACCAGAGAATGCTGTGGAGCGCCGAGACTGCCGTCGTGAACTGCTGCCGATGGACCTGCTGAAAGTGGTCGCGCCAATCAAGACTCTACAGTTCGAGAGGATTACCATTGGAACGTGCGCCTCACGTCCGTATTACTTGTATAACGGCACGAACGCGGCGATTCTTGTGACAATGCCTCCTGAGGAAATGTATCAAGACTTGAAGTTTACTCCACGCAGTCAGGTTATTCCTCCTAGTCGAATGGCAGCTTTCGATATTTCCTTGTGCTCAACTAAGATTCAATCTTGCCAGCAAGTGATCAACTTCACAGTGAATCACCAGTACCCGATGCGGCTCTCCTTCCACGCTGATATTGTACCGGTGGAAGTGTCTCTGTCTTTCTACGAGGTAACACTCAACTTCTCTGATTTTACAGATGAGCCCGTCACCCGGACTACCGTTACACTGACGAACAACGGCAATTGCGATGCTTCCTTCTGGTGGAAGTTGCCTCCGAAGGCTGCGTTCACCATTGAGCCCGCGGAAGGCACCATGTCTCCCATGAGCAAGCTAAGCGCAGAAATCACCTTCACACCTCCGCAGGGTGTGCTCTCCTTCACCTGTGACGCGTACCTCGCCGTAGAGGGCGCTTCAGAAGACAAACGACTGCAGCTGACAGGGCTGGTGGAGCAGACCAACTGCTCCTGGGCGAAGGTGTTGGTGAAGGCCACTGGCGAGGCTCAAATTGACTTGCGTCGAATTCCAGCCGGCAAGGCCGCACCCACCAACATTTACATTTCGAACAACGGGAAGTCGCACGCCTTCTACAGTTTTGATTCCCTAGCTCCGTGGATGAGCATCACTCCCGTGTGCGGCCGCATTTCCGCTGGCGAGACGGAAGATTTGCTTCTCTCTGTCAAGATGGACAAGGTTGAGAACATCTCTCAGATGATCAGCTGCCACATTCGCGGAATGCGAAAGCCCCTCCGGATGCACCTCACCGCCAACGTTGTGGCACCGGCGTTAACGGTCACGAAGGCAACGTCCAACACGGCATCCACGGGGTCCAACGCCGAAATCGTGCTGAACTACGGTGATGCGTACATTGGGTACTCGAAGAAGCTTTCCGTGAAGGTGAAGAATGGCGGAGATGTTCCCGGAGTGATTCTAATCGACCTCTCCGACTTCCACCGTGATATCCGCCTGACGTGGAAAAATGCCCCCACTGCGCCACGCCGGACCACGGCTCTCAACGCAGAGGATTGGGACCCGATGAGCTGCGGCGCCAGCGGGTCTGTCGGGTTTCCAGAGCTCGAGGATGGGGACGACCTCAACGGGACAGATGGCGGGGAGGGTGCGACGGGGGTTTCTGGATCCCTCAGCGCTCGGGGACGCGGGGGAAGCAAGAATGCGGTCTCCTTGCCGGCCACCGCACGAAGCAGCCCCCTCACAGTTCCCGGTGGTTCGTCCCTGAGGCCTGGGCAGTACCTCGTTACCATCGAGCCAGGCTTCGAGGAGCTACTAGACTTCTGGTACCGCCCGTCAGCTGATGTGATGGTCAGCAGTGCAGCGTCCTCCTCTGCGCTCACCAGCCCCACCGCCAGCTCGCCAGCCTGGTCGCGGACTCACCGCTACCAGGTGCAATGGAAACAGCTCGGTGCGGATGATGTCCTGCACGTCCTCCCTCCCTTAGTCCTCACCGGCGTTCCAATTCCGGCAAAAGTGGAGGTGCCGAAGCGCGTCTTCCGCTTCCCGTCTATGGTGGTGTCCCAGACGCCGCAGCAGCAGCTGCTCACCATCAAGAACTTGTGTCTGGAGGCGACGAGGTGGGGCATCCGCCCAGCGCCAGACGCACCGGACAGCGACACGGAGCAGTTCCTGGTGGGAATTCAAGAGGGGACTCTGCCACCCAACGGGACGGTGCAGGTGCCGATTTCCTTCATGGGAAGTGAGACAGGCAACTTCCGCGGTGTGTTTAATGTGTACGTGGATGAAGCACCGCACAAGCCATGCAAAACCATCACGTTGTACGCGAAGGCCACGAAGCCGCGCCTCGTCCCAGACAAAAAGCGCATCATTTTGCCCCCAGTGCCTCTGGGTGTCATGATCTCAGATGTCATTCACGTGACGAACGACGGGTTCGATTCTATTCAGTTGCAATATACCGGTGAAACGCAGTCGATGGTTTCTGTTGTCTTTCCTCGTGGTGAGATGCTCTCGACTCAAGTGCGACGCATTCCCGTGGAGATTGTGTTCTCTTCCATGAAGCCTGTTTGTGTACAATCATCGCTTATAATTAATTCCAACAAGGGTGAAAGCTTCGAAGTTCATTTGTGTGCCACCGCTATAAACTCTATTCTTACCACGGCGCCATTTGTTCAGTACAGGGAGCATTTCAGCACTATCGCACCGGCGGATACTCTTCGGAGCTTGCGTGTGGGCTCGAAGGAAGGATACACCAATGCCGTTTCATGCTTACTACCGACTCCGTACTTGTATAAAGAGCAGAAGAACAACAATGTTGTTACGATTAACACGCATGAGAAGAACAGCACGGCGTCGCGATACCCGCAGACCGCCCCTTACGAGATGATGGATGTGCTTAACCGCTCCGCGTTCAACCGAGGTTCTCTTGATGTCTTGACCAGATGGTTTAACATCGTGCTCCTTCGATCCCCAGTGGAAAACATTATAGATGCCATGCAGCAGTCTCACGGTGGGATTCTTTACGACATTATAACTCGCCTCTTCGGGAAACGCCCGACACCCATCAGCTTGAAGACCATGACCGTGAACAGTGGGGAAAGCAACAGCAGTAAACCATTTGATAATATTCATGCGAACCCAGGGGAGACCTCCAAACCGCCGGACTTCAAAAATGCCACTCTTAAGTCCAATGCCAAGCCTGGCGATGCCTTACGGAGTGCAGCAGGTAAATCGGGAGTGGTGAAACTCGCGGAGCCTGTCCACTCGTCGGACCTGGCTGCCAACACGGCCAACAACAGTCTGAAGGGCAATTCTGTCACGCTTCACCATACGAAAGGGGAACAGATGATTCAGAACCTGTTCAACTTCATGGAATTTTACGGGTGCTGTATTCAGCATCTTCAGGCGAAGTATTTACTTCTGTATGAGGAATACCTTGAAGTAATTCCAAAGACGGAGCAACCGCTAAATCGAGAAGCATTTCAGGAACGCCTATGGCAGAGCTGGGTGTCTGTACTATTGGAAACTGTACGAGTTTTCATGTTCTCCAAGTTGACGTTGAGCTACCTGATTCAACAGTCCAAGCCGTTTAACAACCAATACCTTCCAGTGGAGCTCTGGGAGTCCAATAGCTCCATGTTTCGAGAAGTTCTTAGCGGGAGCAACGTGTACAGCACGACAGAATCGCTCTTACTGTTCTGGGTGAGAACCTGTATCGAGAAGTACTGCAGTGATAACACCTCATTTGCCTCTTCACAGAAGATCCGGGTAACATCCTTTGCGGATTTGAAGGACACTCGCTCGTTGGTCTCCGTGGTACTGGTGTACTGTCCCGCTTTTCATCCCTTTTTTTTCTCGGGTGAGAAGCAGGTCGTGCTGAATCCCACCTCGGCGGCGGACCACGACAACAACGCGTCAATTCTCCTCAGCGCGCTAACAGAGCTGGCAATTCCACATTTACCAAGTAGCCGCGTGTTTCTGGAATTTTCGCAGATGCATATGGCTCTCTTCACCTCTATCCTGATGTCTTATTTGCCAAAATTCATGTCTCAAGTAGTCGTTCATTTTGAAGGGAAGCTGCTGTCTCCGATTACGCGAACTGTTCGTATTAGGAACCCATCGGACAAGAACCGTCTCTACCGCGTATGGATTGAAAACTCTCTGTTTGTACCCAGCAAGAGAGAATTGGTGGTTCCTCGTGATTCTGTCGTCGCGTTAGATATCGTATTTATGCCACGCTATAACCGTGTAGTCCGAGGTCGTTGTGTTCTCATTGACCAGAGTCCCGTGCCCCTTGAAGATCATATTCCATACGTTTTCAATCTTCACGCCGCTCCTAACATGGAGCCCACCAAAATATTTGAAATTCAGACGAACTTGTACGAGCCTCTCGCTCAAGATATCATGGTGGAGAACCCGTTCGAGCAGGACTGTGTCGTGAGCGTTCGTATCTCTCAAGAGGGGAGCAACCCCAGCTCTGGCGGTAGCCCCATCGTGCCGTTGGTACCGCGTCTTGGCTTTGGTGATGCAGAGGGAAAGAAGGAGGACGAGGTATCGCCAAAGAATGAGAGCAAGGCGAGCACTAACGGGCAGAAGAGCGACAGTCTTCGGAATAGCGCCGCGAGCGACAAGCCCGGAGAAGGTCATTTTCTTACCCATTTTAGCAACGCTGCGTTTTTTGTTTACACAGACGTCCTCCCGCTTCGAAAGGGAGAAAATGCGAAGCTGCCGATTCACTTTATTCCGCTCTGCCGCGGGCTTTACGTGCTCAAAATCACTTTCAGAGATGAGCGCGAGGGAGAGTTTTCGTACGTGGTGAAGGGAACGTGCAAAGACCCGAAGCCTAACGACACAATCGACTTCCGCACGGAGCTGGATGAGCCATGCACAGTGGGACTTACAGTGAGAGCCACCAACAACCCCGTAGAACGCACGGTTCGGCTGTTCGAAGAGAAGTGCCGCCAGATTCACCGAGAGATCCCACCGCTGACGTTGGAGTGGGCTAATAACGTTTACAATGTAGAGTTTCTGAATGATAAGCTGGAGGGACCGAATCCGTTCTTTGCCCCGGCTAATGAAGGGGCCACATCCATTAAGATCGAAGGATCGAGTAGTGTGTATCATTTCCTTTTCAATCCGAAGTTTGCGGGGTCGTATCCCGGTATGATTCGCCTCACCTCCCCCATCGACGTCCGTATTATCCGTATGAACGGGGAGTGTGTTCCGAGGGGCCAACGATTACTCTTGCGGTTCCACTGCCCTGCACGGCAGATCATCACTCAAGACATCACGATCAACAACCTCTCTGATCAGGACTGGCTGATTACAGCTACCTTAGAGGGGGACTGCTTTTCGGGAGCCAAGGAGTTGCGTGTGCCAAAAGGGAAGCGGAAGGACTACTCCGTCAAGTACAGCCCACACTGGATCACCGACGGAAAGGAGGACACCGGACTTCTAACGCTCCTGAACAGCGGGACGGGGCAAAAGCACACTTACACACTCGTGGGCGAAGCGGATGCACCCCTCAGCGAAGACATCCTTCATATTCAATGCCGTGCTCGTGAGCATCATTCCCTCGTGCTTACTGTTCCCAACGTTGCCCGACACGACTGCACCTACTACATTGAAACGGATCTCCCGTTTACAGAGGGCGAAATGTCCATCATTATTCCACGCGACTCCTTTGCGAGATACACCCTCAACTTCTTTCCTGCCGTCGGTGGCTCCTACGTCGGAAAGGTGATTTTTAAGTCTCACCAAGGCCTTTATGTGTGGTTTATCGTCAACGTGGTCGTTACACCTCCGGAGAAGGAGGGAACAGTGGTAATGCAAACGGATGTACGCACCTCGGTGGTGGCAGACATAACAATGCGGAACCCTATGAACAAGCCCATGAGTTTCTTTGTACGGCGCTTCGGTGCTGGTTTGTACGGAGAAAATATTCTCACCATCGAGCCGCAATCGGCTGCCATTCATAACTGCATCTTCGTTCCGACGCATGCCGGTGAGATGGAGGGCCGATTATCATTTTGCAACGATGAAGTAGGTGAGTTTTGGTATGAGCTGAAGATGATAGTAGAGGAATCTACACCGGAGGAGCTCAAGTTTACGTCGCCCCTGGGTGTGCCGTCTTCTGCGAGGGTCAAGCTCACTAACACCACCGATCAGGAGTGCACACTGCAGGTGATCAATTCGAATCCACGAAATTTTACGATTTCCCCTTCTACTCTAGTTATTCCAGCGAATAGAGACCTTCTGGTGGATGTGACGTACTTACCAACCTCCGTTGGAGAGCCTCAAGAAGGCTCGTTGGTTATTTCTCACCATCAGCTCGGCCAGTGGCAGTACAGCCTCATGGGAACCGGTATCGAGCCGGATAAGAACAAGCTCACGACATGTGTGTGCGAGATGGGAAGCAACACCGCCTTGTCCTTACCCTTCACCAATAGTTTAGACGTTCCTACTCGAATGCTCTTCAGCTTCACGGAAAATGAAGGCCGTAATTTTTCCATTCGACGCGCTCCGGAAGCCCTTGTGGCTCCTGGGGCGAGTGGGGTGGTGGTCGTTGTCTACGCTCCTCACGCTGTGGGCCAGCACAAGACAACACTGGAGATCCGCCCAGAGGTAGGGCTCACACGCCCCGAGTACAATGTAAGCTGGACATTCCCGATCGAGGCCAACGCGGAGTGGCGGGAGACAACGACGCCATTCCGGTTCCGCTGCGCTGCCCGCAAGAACCACGAGGAGACGATCACCCTTCCCGCTCCCGGCCTGACGCCCGCCGACAAGGAGTGCGCTACCATCCGATTCGTGCCAGACCCCAACCAGCACTATCTTGCTGCGGTGCACGCCAGCTTCGTCTGCAATCTGGTGCAGGAGGACCCCATGCCCGACGCGTTCAAAGCCACCATCCGCTTCACTCCTCTGCGCTCCATGGCCGCCTCCGGGGATCTGCTCGTTCGAGGGGCGAATGGGGGCAGCTGGAGGTATCGGGTGTACCTCGAAGCCTCCCCCGCACCGCTCGATGACACGATCCAGATGAAATCGGCTTATAAAACGACATCGAGTGTGTCCTTCGATTTGTATAACGTCTTCTCGTACAAGTCCAAGTTCGCTGCATACCTCACCAGCGAGAGCAGCAGGGACTTCACAGTGGTGCCAACGCACGGGGTGCTCCTCCCTTTCACCAGAGGACAGAAGAGCACCGCGGCCGCCACGACGCTGCGCATCAACTTCACGCCAACAACGCGTGTGCCGCAGGTAGAGGGTGTTCTTGTGGTGGACACGGAGGATATGCAGTGGTCCTTCAAGGTGGTCGGGCGGCTGGACAACGAGAAGGGAAGCAACAGAAAGCCGTAAGGGATCCGACGTCATAAGTTGCCACCAAATGTATATTTGCACTTAGGTATAGTTAGAAGTAACTAAGCTTTTAGGTTAAGTGTTGAAACTGAAGAAGATTAATATCTCTCAAAAAAGATAGAAAACAACTGCGCGTTGGAGAAAAAACACTTTATGTAAAAGAGACTTTGTGGTTAGTGAAAGTGGTTTATGTTTTGTTGCATTGTTAGATTCTATTATTTTACGGTGCCTTCTAGACACATCTGGAAAGATAAGAAAATGTGAGGACTGATGCGAAACAGCTCTCTACACTCCAGTCACCTCCATTGCTTTCAGGACTTCTCTGCAACAGGTTTGTGCCACCTTTGCACCCGGAAACGGATAAAACATTTATTTTCGCAGATGATTCTCATGTATCTACATTTTTTTTCAGTGTTTACTGCCATAAAATAACTTTGTGATATAATCTATTATTAAATAGATTTAGTTAGTTCCTCGAGTGTGCTGTGAGTATGCTAGTACGTTTTTGTGTTTTCGAGTTGACAATAAAACAGTTACGTGTTTTCATTTACCTCTTCAAACAAGATATTTGAGCTAGCCCTTCATTTTGATGCGCCACATGACAGGGGGTACTGCATTACATGTGTACACTTAGCGTGCTTTCTCAGGAGAGCTCTACTGACCGCTATATTCCGTCTTCTTCTATTTTTTTTTTGTTGCTGGTAAGTGGTAATACTCGCTTGTTTTTGCCATTTTTTTTTTTCCTCTACTCATAGTATTTTTTTTTGTATTCGTTCATAATTTAAAGCGAACCCTTTGAAGAATACGTCGATTGGGTGAACATGACTCAACTTAATTCATCCGCAACACCTTTTATTGCAGGTGCCGGAAGGTCAAACCTCACAGGTCTCCATCCGCTGCAGGTGCCCGGTGGCCTTCCCGGAAACAACGATAGCGTAGCGCACAATTCGGCGTTGTTTCGACACTCGGGAGGGTTGGGTCAATTTTCAGGTCAAGGACAACAGTTCGCCTTACTGGAACAGCAGCTAGCGTATAACAACCATAGTACATACCTTGCCCAAGCTCCTCAGCAGGCGCATAGTCCAGGTAGCTTCCAGCATCCCACTGGTGTTTCCTCACCGCCTTCTCCGCTACCGTCGGCATACGCCTATTCACCGCACTTCGCTAATCAGTACCACCCTGCTGCCCCGCTTCAGCAGTTTCAACAGCAGCAGCTTCACAACCAGCACCACCATGGAGGGTCTGATCGAACGATGGGACATCACGCTGCACTACTGGGACACCAGGGTGTGATCTCCGCTGGTACGGGCTGGCCGGAAAGTGGTGTGTTGCCTAGTCTGTCTCAGTCTCCCATGATCCGAGATGTCTGGGCACAAAATCTAGAAGAGGAGTTTGCCATCATTCGATCCCTCCTCAGCGACTATCCATATGTGGCAATGGACACCGAGTTTCCAGGTGTAGTAGCGAAGGCGGTCGGCTCTTTTAAGTCCCCGACAGAGTTTTACTACCAGACCCTGAAAGTGAACGTGAACATGCTGAAGATGATCCAAGTAGGCATGACTCTCCTCAATGAACGCGGCGAGGTGCCAGAGCACTGCTGCACGTGGCAGTTTAACTTCTCGTTCGCCTTGGAAAAGGATACGTATGCCATTGAAAGTATTGATCTCCTTACCCAAGGAGGCATCGATTTCAAGTATTTTAGCGCATTCGGCATAGACATGAATCATTTTGCCGCTTTACTTATTTCCTCCGGAATGGTGCGAAACCCAGACGTTCACTGGTTAGCGTTTCATTCGGGCTATGACTTTGGATACCTCACCAAGGTGCTCTTTGGTGCAGATCTCCCGGACAGCCAGGAGGAGTTTATGCGGCGTTTTCACTTGCTGTTTCCTACCGCGTATGACCTCAAGTATCTTCTTCGCAAAACAGACTACTCTCACTCCTTCGGTTTGGATTACCTTGCGGAAGTTCTCAAGGTCAAGCGATGCGGTAACGCGCATCAGGCGGGGTCCGACTCGCTGCTCACAGGCCACTGCTTCTTCCGACTGATGAGCGAGTGCTTCAAGTCTTCGAAACCTAAACACGGCAACGGCATTCTTTATGGGCTGACGGAGGACACGGCTGCCATTGAGGGGACGGCGGCTTCTGCGGACAATAATGCAGCTCACCACTTCGGTTCGAGTTCGGCCACTGGTATTGCTGTAGGGGGACCAGCAGCTGCCGATACCAACTCCAGCCACCATGGGCACCGAAAGTAGACTGAGTGAGGAGAGAGAATTGCAAACTGCCCTCCACACTCTTGTGAAGACGAAGAGGGTGACTGCAGAAAGTAGAAAAGAACCACTGAAGGCTTCAAAAGAAGCGTGTCAGTGCGGTGCGATGTAGAGACATTAGGATTCCAAGGCGAGGGAGTCGTGTATTTTCTGACGGAATACAAATCCTACATCCTTATTAGCTCTCTTTGCCGCATTTAGCACAGAGGAACCCAGCAAGGAAGAGACGCGGCGATATATTCCAGAATCCTGTCGTTGGGGATCGGAAGCGATGCCGAATATGTTGGACAATCTCTGTGTTAATGGAACGGGAAGTTGTTGTTCGAGATTCTTTGTTTTTCGAGATTCCAAAGTTTTAAAGAAAAAACAACACGAAGAGAACATCTTTTAAAAAAAACTAGTGTGTGAGCTGTTTCGCATTTTTTTGATGGGGTGGGGGCAGTACGGATGGGAAGTATTCATTTATTTTTTCACATCAGATTGCTTTTTGCTTTTATTTCTTCAGGATAGAAGAGGTCCGCTCATGGACTTGGTGAGCTTCGCTTTTTTTCTTTTGGTGAGAGTGGTTCGTTCGTTCGTTCGTATATTTATATTTTCACATATTTCTTGACTTTCCTTCTTTTCTCTTATCTTTCGTTGTTGTGGTTGGTTTGGTGATGTACCCCGCGATTTTCTGTTCTGAGGACGGGCCCTTTACTTCCTTTGCCTGCAGCCATCGTGGGTGTAAAGTCTTGCGGTACTTTTTAAAATTTATTCTCTGCAAATTTGTGCAAAAATTATTTTCTTTCCATTCTCTTTCGTGTGACTCGAAAATGATAGGAGTAGTGATTTTAGACATAAAAAGATGCGACGTGACTGTAAGAAGAGTAAAGGGTATGAGAGAAACACACTTGCATTTCTTCACTGCAGCCCTCCTTTTAGACGAACAGAAACACACCACCGAAAGAAGCACGCATTTCGTAAGCCGGCGTGCAAGCATTGATGAAAGGAATTGAAGTAGTGCCAACAACAGGTGGCAATACGATGACGATGTGGGTGAGGAAAGTCACTGAAAAGAAAAATAAAGAAAATAATATAATAATAATCTCTCATTCAGCAGTTTTAATAGTGTAAAAATAAAAAAAAGTGTAAGGCACGTAATTTTGGGAAAAAAAAAGCCGAACGCTGTAAAAACATAATTTTTTCTATTCCTTCAATTGTTCTTTTTTCCTTTACCACTTTCTAAATGAATGCTACTACCAGATTCGTGTGATACGTGTATTGAGAGCTATGGACACACTTGCTATGTGATATTTATTCATCTGCTTCAAACAACACTTATTGCTGCTACTCTTGTGATTTATTTACTTGCTTTTTCAGAATATTTTTTTAAAACTTTTATACGAGTTGCTGCTTGTGAGCGTCACACATTTCTTCGATGTCTGCCTGTGACGACACCACCGTGGCGATGCCAAAGACCGCCAGCGAGGAGGTATCCTTCTGGTCGAATCCCGTTGACCACTTCCGACCGAACCTCAAAGCTCTGACCCTTTACACCGACCACCAGTACTTTGTCGACGTGTGGCTGCATAAGAAGGCGAAGTGGTTGTCGCCGTGGTACATGCCCTGGATATCCCCGGTGTACACTGGGATGACATGGTACTCGCAACGCCTCCGAAATCTCGCACTGGTAGAGAACCGCCTGAACTACAAGCCGTACAAGTTCAGACGTAATGACGAGGACAAGACGAACCCATACTAGTACGACGAGCTGAGAGGGGAGGAGAGTATCCAGAGTGGTGTGACTTCAGCTCAGTACGTAGGAACGGAAATGTGTGACGTATATCTCGGATGCGTGTGTCAGTAGGTACGATATCTTTTGAGGGATACATAAACCGCAGAGCTGCACGAAAAGGAGAGAAGAATCAGCCTTGATGTGGAGAATTGCTCATTTTAGTCCATTTTTTGGAGATATCGACGAGAAATACACTACAGGACTGCTTAACGTATCGAACAAAGATATTTAGGATTTAGGATGTTAAGAAAAGAAAAAAAAAGACGTATGCCGGTCAACCGGCAAGATCGGCTGAAGTTTCACCTATTGCTTCTAGAGAAATGATATTTTTTAAGGTTAGGAGTCGACTTTGAAATAACGTTGCCTTTCTCCTCTTTTATTCTTTTTATTTTTCGTTTGCTTGTGGCTGCTGTATTTGTTACTGCTATTATTCTCCTTTTTTTATGCTGTTTGACGGCATTTTTCTTCTTCTTCTTCGCGGAATGTTCAATTCGGATCACCAATCGTTGCGCGACCGGGATGGATACTTCAAATTCTGGCACTCCTCCGATACCCTTGTGTCTGCTGTGCGGTGACCTCGGTGCCGGAAAGTCGACGGTCCTGCGCTCACTGCTGTCTTCATTTCCCTCGAGAGCGCCGCAAACCCTTGTCGGTGCGGGGAATCCGGAGCAGGAGATCGATGAGCCATGGGCCACGGCACTCACCCTGACCATCATCAACGACTACAGCAGCACCAGTATCGATGCGTTTGTATTTCAGAATTCTGCCGCACGCGACGAAGCGGCGGACTCGAATTCACCGTTTCAGAAGGTCGAGCAGGAGTTGGTGCAGCAAGCTGAGTTTCAGAGGCAACTGGAGCGTGTGCGGGACCCTCCGTTGCGCGGGGATGGGGCGAAGGAGAATGTAACAGTGGAACTCGCAGGCGGCTGTGTCTGCTGTAATCTGCTCGCTTCGCTTGTAAAACTACTGGAAGCGGCGCATGAGTACAATACGGTGCAGTTCCATCTGGCAATGACTGCTGGAGAGGAGCGGAGGTCCTCCTTTAGGTACTACTCCTACGTGTTCCTCGAGTGCACTGGAGTCGGCGAAAGCCTCCCTATTGTTACGGCGCTGCTGCACTTTCCACAACTGAAACAAAAAGTGATGGTGGACGCGGTGCTCACCGTAGTAGACTCCAGAAGTCTCTTCCAGGCAGCGCCGTCTGAGGAGATGCCGTGGGAACAGCCACTCGAAGCTCTTCAGCCCTTTCTTCGCCTTCGCGCCGGCCTCACTGCGGAAACTCTAAAGGGGTCCAACGTTCTCGTTATCAACGCTTGGGAAGATGCGCTGATGATGGAACTTCAGCGGATGCGGGTCTCTGAGAAAGCAGGATTGACAAACGCGAACGAAGTCCTACCTCGGCTGCAGGGCCACTTGCAAGGGCTAGTCAGTGCGCTGCGAGACTTCTCTGAGATCGAAACACAAAAAGTTGTTGGACCGAAAGGAGGGTCTGTAGGGGGTGATGTAATGGTGTGCTGGACGAGCAAGGGAGATTTATCAGACCATTTTTTCTCCAACATTTATAAGAAAAAACTATTTGAAAAGCGCTATCTGCTCTGCACTACGGATGGAAAAGAATCTCTCTTGGACTATTTTACAGAGGCGTACGGTGCAAAGCGCGTTCGTGCTCTTCGAGAGGGGCGAATCATTGCACTGCGCAAGAAGAGGCCGTCCTCTGAAGCGGAGGAAAGTGAGAGCGAAGAAGAGGTGATGATGGCCGAGGAAGAGGCCCGCGAGAGAGCGAAGCTTGGAATGCACTCCTGGACGCTAGAAATTGCAGAGGCGGACGCAGGGGCGATCCCACTGCGTATTTCCCATCTGACACAGGCTCTGCGCTCCACACAAGGACGTGCGCTACTGCGAAATGTCTGGCGTAGCAAAGGGTTCTTCTACGCCGTAGATGACGAGAGGCCCATCGGTGACCACGTCCCCGCCGCTTCCACAGCGTCAGAGAAGTGGACTCAATTTCGGTGGCAAACAGTAGGAAAGCATGTTCACTACGGTGAAGTACTTCCTCCACATGTGTCGCTTTTCAGCGCTGAGAAAAAGCATTCAGACCCCTTACGGGTTCTGCTGGTATTTATGGGGGCTTTTGACGTCCAGGACTTGCAGTGGCAGGAGGGCCTGAAAACTCTTTTCACTCGTGCGGTAGGCCAGTAGAAGAAACGAGCAACTGGTACCGCAACTATGTGATGGGAACTACTGGTTTCTTTGCGCATGATCCAGGAAAACGTGGAGGAGCGTCTGCTCATAAGTTTATTACATTACTAAAATCTATGTATTAAAGTTTTCGTGTGTGATTTCTCGTTGAAGTACGTTGGTATCATCGTTCTCCAAACTGGTTTATGCTTTCCTTCTCCCTTGACCCCTTCCAATTGTAAGAGTAAGCGATAACTTGAAGCTGAGAAGCACGCTGGTAGTGGTACAATACGAGCCAACTTTTATCCTCCTATCGTGTATGTCTTCATCATTGTCTTCGCTTCACGGAGAAGCATTCGATGTCCTGGTAAGGGAACTTCTAGTTCAGATTCCCCCAGAGACCGTTTTCTCGTCCTCGTGGTCTGATCTCCATCGAAGTCAAGTAGTGGAAAATGAAACCTCAGCCTCCACTCCTCACAGTAGGGAGGCGTACTACACGTATCCATCTGCTTCGTCTTCTCCCACAACCAGACCAAACCATGAGGCCCCCAACGGACTTCAGCACTATCTTCACCGTCTCATCGCATTGCAGTCCGTCGAACTCTACCCTGGTGCACCAGTCTCTCGCGCGGGGCATGAAATGACTCGCCTGACGCCGTCGCAAACATCTGAAGAGGAAATCGTTAAGGAAATACAGCACGAAGCGGAGCGAACGGCAAAGGAAGCAAGCGAACTGGAGTCCTTGTGGTGCCAGCTGATTCTGATTGAGCCTATTGAATCTAGTAGTGTGTCGTGGGACACTCGGTTTGCAACTCTGTTGAAAATGACGTTCGATGTGCTGCAGTCATGGAGTACGAGCCTTTCTCGTGTTCAACGCCTGCTGGAGTGGTACAAAGTCCAAGGGTCCTGCGACCCCAGCAATGCGGAGCTCGTTCAACGCCTCGTACCAGATCTGGACAACGCTCTGTTGAGATACGCTCAAGAAATTCAAAGTAGTGTTTCATTCTTTCTGAGTCCTTTAGTGGAGAGAGTCGCTTCTAGTAACGCCTTCGAACTGCCGCGCCAAACCTCTACGGAGCCTCAACTTACTTCCGCAGATAGCGGCCTTGTCTGGGCTTATCTGGTTGTGGTGCCGCCTGCCATCACTTTACTGCACCAATCGATCCACTTTGGTGCACCAGCACGCACGGAGCCCTTCACCGTCCACACGTTTCCCAGAGCTCAGTCACACACAGCAGAATATTTGGGTTTCACCTCGCCTATGGAAACTCGCCCGGCACCGGAGATGTGGAGGGTGCTGCCGATGAACTCTTTGCTGGACTTGGCTTGGGAGGCGTACGACGCAAAGAACTCCTCTCCGCCCTGTCTCCGGTCAGTTTCAAAGTTGCTAAGACCGTTGTGGAAGGGGTGCGTGGAGCCACTCGAAAGAGTCTTGGAATTTCACTTTTCTTCACAACGAGAGGACCATGACGAGGAGAAACTTGGCCCGTCTTTTTTTTTTGACGTGTGGCTCCAAGAATGCAAACGGCTTCATCATCTTCGGGAGTGTGTCGTCGAAGAGCGTCTTCTCCGGTTCATGAGTAGTCCAGCTGCCTCTCCGACTGGTCTTTACCCTGCTTTAGCATTTCTCTCTTTGACGTCCTTTTACACTGGCGACTTTCTGGCCACTCGCTCCGCATCTGGAACGGGTGGGAACGAGCCTGCTCGAGGGGCGAGACGGGCGGCTGAACTTCTTCGTGGGTGGTGGTGGCCTTTGATCCGCTCTATCGGGGAGCGTCGACTGGCTTACCGGGCAGTTCGCTTGTTTCATCACTACTATCACTGGGAATCGGTGGTAAAGCAGGCTTTGGAAGAGGAAAAACGGCTGCCAACTGCTTCTGCATCTCCCACCGGTGAAGATCTGGCGCGGCGGCCCAAGGGACGATCGCACCAGTTGCTCCTCCTAAGCATCAACTCCGCTTTCGAGTTTATGAGCGCTATGCAGTCGCTACAGGAGGACATCGGAGAAAATATCGATCCGACGGTCATCGAGCTGCTGCTCTACGGGCTCTTCGCCTCCCCTTCCGACGCACTTCGAGTTTGGTGCGAACACTTGCGAAGAATGGCAATCCAGCCTTTCCATATTTCGAATTCTAGACTGACACCACTGACAGAGCTTGTGAGGTCCCTTCCTCAGACTAGGCGAGCTCTACTGCTGCCTCACACCACTGCGGATATTTGTCCCGCGGAGTACGCTGGACAGCGAAACGCTCAGACCGTAGAGCCTCCGCTACCAATGGCCTTCAGTTACTCCCTTCGAGATCCACACCGCCGACATGGTGTCGCCGAAGAAGATCATTGCCTCCGGCGACTGATGGTCTACCCCGTTTTAGAGTTCCTACAAGTGACAGATTCAATGATCCTTCATCCGCTGGCAGCAATGTCGCCGTTGCTAAGGCGAGAGTCGCTGTCACGGGAGGTGAAGGCGGTGGAGATGAGCTCAATGGATTGGTGGTCCCAATTGCTCTGGGACGCTGTCGTGGAGCCCGTTTCCCTTCAATTTCTTCGCCAGATGCAGAACTGGCTTGGAAAAAATCAATCCTCCTGCACGTCGACACGTTTTTTGGTAGCCACGCGGACATCCGAGACGACTCATCCTTTGCCAGGGAGCGCAACGGAAGCACCATTTCGGAAAACGGGTGTGATCGAAGAGCGATCGAAGCACTGCGAAGGTCCAGACGAATGTCCCTACAACCATTGCCACCTACTCCGCTTGTTGCTTTCGGATGCGGCGGAGGCCCAGCAAGTCGCCTGCTCGTGCCATTTCCGCTATCAACTGGCCGTTTATTGGCGAGCTGCCCGAATATTATGGGTGGAACTGGAGTCTTTGCAAATACTTTCCGAAGGACTGCAGGATTTACGGGTGCAGCTCGGCGACTCCGATAGTGTCATGGAGGCGGCGATTCGGTCTTGTGGAACCCCAGCGTTCGGCACCACTGATTCTTTATTGAGGAAATTGAGTAGTCGCGGCGAAGAAACCCGCAGCAGAACACGGTGCTCTGTTCGGACGTGTCTTCAGTATCTGCAAACACAGGACGAGCTGTTCCGTATTTGCCGACAGGGTATGCAGGAGTGCTTTCAGTCCCCAGTCCAGGACGGAGCAGAGGAGCCACCAACGACTGAGGAAGCAGAAAGCTATTTTCTTTTTCCAAGTCTTTTAACGCAGGAAGGTTCTGCATGGCACGCATTAGAAGAATTTCTGGAACTTGGCCGTTGCACTTCGCTTTCAAGCCCATGCCAAGCCAATAGTTCTGCGGCCCCAGTCGTTCTTCCAGCTCTGTGGAGCGAAGTGGAGCGCACTCTACAATTGGAGGCTGCTGAAGCGATGCAACGTTCATGGCCAACTAGCGCTTCGAGTATGGTTCAAGATTTCATGGAGTACCTCACTCGCATGGGCTGTCCGAATGCTGCGTCACTGCTGATGGGTATTGCCGAGAGCTGATTTGCTGATGAGGTTTGAATTACACCACCTGTGAAGCAAGTGCAGATGCGGAAGAACACAAACAGAACACCAACAGAACTCGGTAACGTTTGAGTCACACTTTTCATGGGAGCCACTTACTTTGAATCGTTTACAATATATGTTTTTTCGTAACGTTCTGCTCTTTCTATAGCTAGTATATTGATTAATTTTTTTCGTAGTACTCGCTAGCCAATGACTTCTACTGCTCTTTGATAAATTAGCTCGTGTATTTCAGTAACTGGAGCACGATGATGTCCAACTTGAGTTTTGTTCTTTTCAGGCCAAAGTGTGGGGCCTCAAGTTCTGGATCGAATCTCAGAATCGTACTGAACGGATTTCAGTCGCCAAGACGTTACCGTTCTGCCCGGAAACAAATGCCGCTCCGCCTCTGCTGTGGCTTCTCGGTGGCGAGAGTGGATGAAGTAATGGAGTTAAAGAAATGGACTGCTGTACTTTTCGGAGATCGTGGTTGGTGGGAAACATTGAACATTTCGCCAGAGCACAACACTGAGGTTGATGGCGCCACCATTCCTTCCTTGACTGTGATGGAACACATGCTCTTTCTTTACAAGAGCTCCCTGTTCAGAAGGTTGGTAGGGTGGCCGCATGATGGAAGTTATGACTGGGAGAGGTCCTCCTGCAGCAACGTCTGCTGTTGGCGATCGGCTTCCTTGCTGCCATTGGCCCATGATCTACTGCTGGCCTCCCTACAACACGGCTATGAAGCGACGCTGATCTCTCAGAAGGAACAATGGTCCCGAGCAGAGAGGGGTAATTTAAACGGGTCTCAATATGCTTGTGAAGTTATTGTGTTTCTCCTGCGATCGGTATTTTTCGCTTTCGATGAGGAGTGCGAGCAAAAAAACAACGCGTATGCGCTCAGTATAGAGAAGAAAAAGCACACCATCCAATCTTCAACCAAAAAATTATCAGACAACATTAAACTAATCAACTTGTTACTCTCTCCCATTCAAGATGATAACCTTCATGGTGCTCTTCATGGACACCCTGGTGGCCGAAGAACTCAGTTGTTGGAGCTCTACTTTCGGCACTTTCGTGAGACTCCACTTTCTATAGAATTATCTGCTGCTCTATTACGCTTACCTGTTCTGCCTGTCTACCCCCTCCTGCGAATGATCTTGCTTCGTACGATACATGATCATTTTTTCCTGAACGATGCCTCTTTCTCCACAACGCAAAATATTGCTGCCTCTGCAGCAGGACTGTTCGTCGCCTTAGCTACTGCTCTCTTAAACAATGATATGCTTTTTATGCCGTTGAACGAAGACATGAACGACACCAACATGCAGGATTCAGCGACGTTTTTGGATTCCTTCAGCTCTATTCACCAATTGCTCATATCGGAGTTAATTCAAGCCATTCCGTTGTGGGCTACTCTCGTGCCCTCAGTGGCACACTACTACGGCTTCTACGCGTATCAGCATCCGAGGCACGTCACGCGCTCGTGTGACAACGCTGGAGGAGTGCCTCGGCTACCGGACATCCGTGCTCTTCGGCGGGCACCACTTCCTCCTCCATCGCCACACTTCTTTCAGGTGTTTAACCGACATATTCGGTGGATTCCATTAATGCAGAAGCTCTCCAGAGTGTACACGAAGACGGGGCGTGGAATGGAACTACTGGAAGTACAAACGAATCTTCTGCACACACTGCCGGATGTGGAGGTACGCTGGCCGTGCAGCTTTTTCGTGAGAGTGATAGGAGCATTGCTGGATGTCTACAAGGAGCCCTCCGAATGGACTGAGCGTGTCTGCCCCTCTTCACAAAAGAGGAAAGGCTTTGAAGGCTGGCGGTCCATTCGAAACGTAGCGAAGCAGGCATTGAGTTTATTCCACGGTTGCAACAGAAGAGACGAACGTTCGATTTGGCTAGTGCTGTGCAAGGCGGCACTAACGCTTGCGCCGTTGCGCTTTAGCTGTCAACGTCTTTTAGAGGCGTACCAAACGGTGAGTTTTGTGACCAAAGGAGTCTCAACCGCAGTGAACTCGGAGCCACCGCCTGTGACCGTCGATACAGCGGCGCTGCAGCAGATGATACGCTTGGTAAGAGGAGTTCTAGTGCTGTCTAGCAGCTGCCCACGAACTACCGACGGGGAGGCGGATCCGATGAATAACGCTTTAGAATACGCTGGTACCATCTTTTCGCTTCTGGAGGACTTTGTGAGAGACTATGCCCCTTCCTCCAACGGATCGATGGCGGTGCGACAGTCGTGGTCCGAGTGGTGGATCGAAAATGGAGTATTTCTCGTCGAAGACTTGTGGACAGTTTTTCAGATGGATGCGCTGCCACTGGCAAAATCCTTCATTGACACACTGACAGCCCACACAGAACCAGTAAAAGAGGTGTCTCGGCATTCCGCTGCTACCGTATCGGAACACGCTGAAGAGAGAAGCGTCTGGTCTCTTTTGCGCCAAAGATCATCTTGGAGAAATCCGTTAAAATGCTTTGGACTGCTATCCGAGAGCAGTACCGAAAAACCGGTTCCAGAGGAGCGCGATAAAGGGAATAACAATTCTCTTGCGTTCGAAGGGGACGTGATTCCGTATCTGTGGCGCTGCAATGCGTGCCTGGAGATTCAGGATAGTGCACCTTCTCCAGCTTTTGAAAGTCAGTGCAAATACTGCCAGGCTCCTATGCACCCAAATGCAGATTCCGAAAGCAAGAAATCTCTTCTACAGAACGAATTTTCTTTTGGCAAACATTGCAACAATAGGACTTTGCAGTTTAGTGCCGCACGTTGGCGCTGTGGGTGTGGCGAGTGTAACTCCGCTGCGCATCTTCACTGCTCCACGTGCACTTCCGCGAAGCACATCACACAGGGTTGCCATACGGACTTGCAAAATGCTTTTACTTGTTTCCATTGCAAAGAAATTATAAACACGTTCTGCTGCGATACAGTAGAGCTAACCGAATCAATTGTTTCACATCATTCCACGGCTCCGCATGTTCTCAACGAGAGCGACACAGAGAAAAAGAGTCGTAAATTACGACCCTTCTGCTTGCACCTTTGCCCATCATGCTGTACTCCACACCCAAGAGATCAAGTTCTTCTGCATCATTGTGCTCATCCCACCCTTTCTTCGTCACTACAAATACTGAAACATTATGAGTGTGGGGCTCTCACGCAATGGACATGGCCGTTGAGGCACCATTGCCTCTTGTGTGGCGAGGCGATCCCGGCAGAAATGATCTGGAAAGTGTCTGGGGTGAAGAAGGACGTGAGGGATCCATTTGCATTTTATCACTGCGGTGTATTCCAGTGGCTCAATGAGAACACCTTGTTCTACTGCCACTGCAACGATACCTCGACCCATCCTAACCGTTTTAACAAAACGGGGTGGCATATTGGGTATCATTGCCCAGACTGTTTACGCCCACGGCCAGAGTTACTTGATGGAACGTTCGATATCATTTCGGGAAAAGAATTCAACTCAAGGGTAAAAAGCACAGAGTTTTACATGTGGCAGTGCACACGAGAAAGCCTTGACACAAAGAGCGCCGTGTCATCAAGGATCCGTTCCATCGTGTCCGATCCTCACCTCTGTGGTCAGTGGAATTACAGTTGGATGCCAAGATGCCGCTGCTGTGGAGAGCGGCGCATCCGATCTCTGCTGGAACCCCGAGCAGAACCTGCACATTTCATGGTAGCGGATAACAATGGTGGAACAAGAGGCGAGGATGTGACAACTAGTCAGGATTGCTGTAGCTCCTGCGGAAGGTTCCATCTTTCAGATGCTTGCCCATTGTATGAGGAATATTAAGAGAGAGTATTAATCAGTTGGAAAGGCAGAACATTTGACTTTCTAAGTTTTTCTGTTTGTGTCTGTTTGTGTGGGGTTCTTTACTGGACTGACATTGTCTGCTATTCTTCCTTTATTTCTTCCAAAGAGAAAGTTAGATTCACCTCTGTTCTGTGACATGTTTGTGATTCACCTTCTCTAAATATTCTCTCGTTTTTCGTGGAATGCAGTAGCTATTGTGGAAGGGTCTGCCTTCGTCCGTACTTTCGTCTGCTTTACATTTGGTGTTCCTCTCTCGTTTTTTCCCATAATATCATTTTATTGATTTCTGAAGAGAAGAATACATACATATATATTTGTACTCAACAATGACTACAATAAAGGAGATTGCTCATGACACCGCACTAGGTCTCATACTTCTCGTAGAAACTCCTGTGAACTCTAAAAATTTTGTAGTGTTCAATAAAACATGTGATGAGCTAGATCCTTCGTACTTATCCCAACCTGTTAATGAAGCGGAATACGATAGCGAAACCCAGGCATGTGTGGACCTCTTTCGTCATTCTTCTGTAGGAGCTCGACCACCAGGAAACACAAAATTTGCAGTTACCAAACTACCTTGTTCGTTCTACGACCACTTTGTTAGTAAGCCCACGAAAAAAAAGTTTATGAGGGGTATAGGGCTGGAGGAGCCTATTCGACAGTCAGAGTGCCCTCCTTTACAAACTCCCTCTGTCCCGTTCAATAACGGATGCTGCAGTGAACTTCAACTTAAACCTAAAGTAAATGCATCAAACGCCAGCACACAGCATCTACACGATAGACCTGTGGATTATCTTTCTGTCCCCTTGGAGAAAGGCGTGCCGCTCAGGCCCTGCAATGACGGTGGACATGCGTTGTTAGACAACCCTGCGATACGTAGGATGGCTACGGGAGCTGCCCCTGCCCTTTCCTCATCGTCTTGGCCATCTTAATTTGGCTCTCTTTATTTCTGCCCCCTCCGATTGGGCTTGTTTTTTTCCTGCCCTTTGAAACATTCGATTATTAAATCTGTACAGTTTTTTAAGGTATACCAAAACAGAAATAAAAACAGTGAATGATTACCAAGGACATCGCCACACTTTCTTGGTTTTCATAATGCTTCTCCATTGGAATCAGTTAGCACACAATATTTTTCCGTTATTGTTGTGAGTTTCTTCTGCTTTTTTTTTTCTGTTGTTGGTGTCTTGGATAAAGTATTTCGAACGTGTAGCATCTTATTGTTGGTATATTAGTGAAGTATTTTTTCGTTGATTAGTGCATGAGCGTCAATTTTGTCAAGAAAGGCTTGGCTGGCCGAGTGAATTCTGCTCGACTCTACGCATTCAACAAAACATTAAAGAAGGAAGCGTTACGAGAACGAACTTACTGGGAAGTCAATCGAGACACTCATCCTGTTAATCGGTGGTCGTATCGACGGTGGAAAAACAGAAAGGAAGAACTCTCAGTTTTTGAAGATAAACTCGATCAGGTACCTGTGGACCAAAAGTTTAAAATTAAAAAATTGCTAACAGTGGCCAACATCTCAGTGATTGGCCCAGTTGTCCTAGTAGCGTATTTCGTGTTTTGTTACGTGAGGTACAACTGGTGGGGTATCACCCCAATCGATGGAGCAACAGCCATTGCGCGTGGAATTCAAAATCTTCCTCGACCACCTGGATACTAACACAGACTACTTTGCATAGTCTTGATGATCAAGATGAGTTTGTGTAGAAGAGCTCAATTCTTCTAATGTTTAGTCAACAGTAACAGCAACAAAAACAAAGTGCAAACTACGAAAAAAAATCTATATAAATTTTCTGTATTGCTTGTTTGATTCTGAACCTTGCGTACGAAAGATCAGAGCAAATGGAAGAGGTGAGAATTTATGGTGTTATTTCTTCACTCGTACGACTGAATACCTTTTTTCTCAGAGAAACAATAAAATAATGTAGCTCGTCTTTTATTCATTTAAAGACTTTCGACTGCTCGGTCACTAGCAATACTGTGATAATTTGCATCTTTAATTAAGTATACAATCGCTTCCCTTTTTTGCGGTTCCACGAAAAAACTGTTCATCCATTTGCCAAAGTCGTCTGGAATTCCAGATCGGGCAACGCAATTTCACCGAAACGCGCGCACACTCGGGGATATTTCATCTCTACATCTTGGGGGTCGCCTGGCCTGGCCATACGCCTCTTTCCCATCTTTATTTACCGAAGCCGCCCGCTATTTTTTTCCGCCGGTGCCATAGGTTTAATGGGCATATGTGGAAGGGGTGTGGAATGTGCTGAGCAGGCGGCTACCACAAAACACTTACACCGCTTTCTTTCCAGCCATACGGAAACCCGGGAGAGCAAAAATGCCCAAAATAATGAACCAAGTTTTGTGATTGTCGGGCGGGGGGTCGGACCGGGGGGGGAACCCCGAATCGGATTTTTTTATTCTCAGGTTTTTTGCGGGGGTATTGGGGCTTGGGACCATGGAAAAATTCAACATTATGGATAGGGGGATCCGGTGGGATGCCCCGATGCCTTTGTGGGCGGATGGGGTGGGCATTTGGCGTGCGGGGGCTCGCCGCCGCTGGCATCGCGTTGAGGGGGCCTCCTTTTTTATGGGAAATGGTAAACAAGAATTGCGGATATCTGGCAGTGGCCGGATCCGCCTTCTCTCCTTTGCACCACCAAGCGAAGTGGCATTTAACCTAGTGAACGTGCGTTTTGGAACTACAAGAGCGCCGCCACGAAAATCTTCTCCACATAGCGTTGGGTGTTCGCGGTTCAAAGGAAGATGGTTCTGACAAGGGAAAAAGGGGGAAAGAAAACTTTTGCTGCCTTTCTGCGTACGCTTATGGGTGCGGGGAAAGTGCCCCAGCCACAAAGGCCAAGTGTCTCGATACCTTCGTAAGCAGGCGGGGAAAAGACTGAATGTGACGGCGAGAGCTTGGCGCGCCGGGGCTCGCCGATACAATCTTCACATTTCGGAAGGGAAATGCTTTCACCTATCTGTGTTTACCTTGCGTGTGAATCATTCCAATGAATATAGTTTCTTACACTAGGGGAAAAGAAAGTAGAAACTATGTCCGCATGCTTTGGTGCACTGTATCATGTTGAAGGAAAATACCCTCGCCCAAAGGAGAAACAATTTCTATTCCAATTCATCTTTGGTTTAGGAACGCTCAAAAAAGGGGTTTCCGGAGAAAGTCAACTTATTAGTTTTCATCAGATATTCGCAAACAGCACGCCATTCAATAATCTTCCGGTTGTGTGACGTCTGCATTAAAAGGAAAAAACAGGAATTCCAATGCTGGATTATCAAGGCTCTTTAAAAAATAGTTCAATTAACCCCCAGTTTAAAAATAATAAAAATAATAATAAAAGGGTTAAAGAAATGATCGATGGACGAGAGCCTTTTCTTTTAATATTATATATGCCGGCATGCATTAACCTTTTTATTCTTCCATGTCGGACATCGCGCAACCTAAAGTATATACTTTTATTTATTCCAAAGGCACCCCTTTTGAGAAAATCTGACAAATACCAAAAAAGTTAGGTGGCTCTTGGCACCCCTTTTTTGGTGTTCACACCGCGGATGGATTGGAAAGGTATGGTTTGGCCTTATTGGCCGGGGTGCTTTCTTCGAACCTTCCGGTGTGCGAAGAATGGCTTTTTGGCATGGCGGCAGTGGTTCTCTTTCTTCCTTTTTCCCTTTCCCAGAGCTATCTTCCTTTGAATCGCGCACACCCAGCGCAAACGCTAGCGGGTGAAAGCTTATCTTTCACGCCGTGGCGTCAACAGCGGGGGGCTACTGCGCGCCAAGGCCGTGGTGCAGCGCATTAGTCCCCTCCCCACCTTCTTACAAAGGTATCGGGGCGGTTGCGGCCGGGGTGCTTTCTTCATACTCCTGACCCTGGGTGCCATGGGGAAAGAATGAAAATGATAAAGTCTTTTTGTTCCCTCTGTTCAGATTCTTTACCTATGTGCAATGTATCGTCTTTTGCGCATAAAAACGCAACGTGCGCTCTTTCTTCCTTATTTCTTTATGGCAATTATGGGTCCTTTGGATAGCGCGCGAAAAGTAGTCTCTATCACTTCTTCCTTTTCCGACCTACTCCCTTTCGTATCGAGGAAATCTACCGGCGGCGGTATTTTGAATTTTGAAAGAAGGGGAAGGGGGGGGTCATGTTTCTTTTCGTCCAAAAGGGGATCCAATCATATTCGCTTCGGAGCAACCGGCCGCAACCAAGAATATTTTCACTGCCAAGCCCGCGCATGGGAGGTTCATTAAACTTGATTTTTTGGCGCTTTTGGAGGGAAGCCCGGAAATCGCTGAAAAAAGTGTAAAATAAAGAAATAAATGGTATGATTACAAAAAAATAGGTGGGAACTTCATGGAGGCGATCGTCCAGCAATCAAATGCGTATAAAGTGTGGACAGAACCGTTACGAATCTATACTTCTCAAATGTTCGAAAAGGAAATGCCTTTTCGCGCACTTTCCCGTTCTTATCCTATTGGGGTAGGCAAATCCCGAGCGCCGGTTTGCCCCCATCGCCCCCCCCTATGCGCATACCAGCAAAATGTACCGGGGCATTTATTTGGTAGCGCGGGGCCGTTTCCCTAGTCGCCGAGGGCCGGCTCGCCGAGAGCGGCGGATGGCGAGCGGCAGAGCTCGAAAGTTTTTTTTTGACTTTAATAAAACTATGGCTTGTGTATGGAATACGTAAATGGTGGCATAATAAAATAAATAAAAAATATATTTAAAATATAGGGTAACTAGGGAACTCGCAATTGCACCACTGTAAAGGAAGTATAAAAGAAACAACCTTCGATAGTTCGAATAAAATATACGATACGCTGCGCGTACTGCTAGTGTTACGCTTTTTTTCGTCGTGCTAGACAAGCCAGCGTCTGAAGCATAAGAAGAAATGCAAGTATTCACAACAACTAAATCACGCCAACAACAAAATAAATAAATAAGAAATATTGTATGTCAGCCGTGCACTGCCAACTCAAAGTGGTGGTACTTCGAAGGGATTATCAACTTGTGGTGAAAATGGAGACACCTGCATCGCCCTCATTAACGAACTACGAATAGCTGAGGTTGGAAGTAGTGACGCAGCTGGAGACTGCTGTGGGAAGCTGCCCACTGAAACTGAGGGAAAGATGCACTGCGGCACAAGCGCATTATGAAATGGATCAAAAAATATAGGAGCAGGAACGACGTTGGTGATAGTAGAGGGAAATGAACTAACGCTGTTCCATCCGTCCAGCGGAAGATCATTTTGAGGAGGAAGCGCATAAAGGCCACAAAAACTATCAGGGGCTACAACCTCGACGGACGGATGATGAGGTTCAGGTTCTTTCCAGGCCGAGGAAAGGCTCCCCAGACAATCATTTTCCATATTTCCAGTTTGTGGTACCTGTGGCTTCTGCTGTGTTTCGTTAAGAGCAGAAGTAACCTGACCACTGTGGCGAGGACGTTTTGGCTTTGGCTTCATTAACTTGTGCTTACCGTCCTCCAGACTTGGGTTTACACTAAGAATGTGAACGTACTTACAATGGTCACCAAAGTGACAGTACCCATCGTTACAAAACACCGTGCATTGCACATACACCACTGAAGGATCGTAACCACCATTGAAGGCGGCGGTGTGGATAATCCTCTCGCGTGGGATCGGCTCTGATTTCTCCGATGCGGGACTTTCCTTGACTAAGAGTGTTTCAGGCCCACTTTCCAGACGCGGATATAGAGAGTTTTCTGGTAGTTTCACCACATAATTCATTTGTATAGACGCCTTTTCCAGTTTATCGAGATCTTCATCCACGTGCAGAAAATTGCATCGGTCTTGTACAGCACAACTTTCTGGTTCATGCGGACGGTAGTCTCGGCAGCGCACCCATCTGGTGATGTTTTTTTGAACAGGAGGGAAGTGGACGACTACCGAAGCTGGAGCAGTGATCAACTGCGTAAAATCCACGTCGAAATAACGAATCTTTTCATTTTCCTGTCGTGGAGATTCCTGCTCCCGAGCACATTTCCTGTTGCGATTTACGGGAATAATAGGGCCAACAGTGAGTGACTCCTTCGCAGATGAACTCCTTATCGAAACCATTTGTTGGGTGTGACACCACTACGCTGTTGACAATTAAATAACAACAACAATGAAACGCAAACAACAATTGGTATATTTCTATTCCTGTTATATTTCGCGAAGACAATTTTTAGATATTCTATAAAGTGCAGACTGTATCTACGGTGTAATACAATCCTTTAACGGAAAACCCTACGTTTCTATACTAATTTACAAACCAAAAACAACCCAAACTTCTCACAGAAAAGAAAAAAAAAAGAGGTGCAAAATGAAAGAGTATGTTCCATTTTTCACAGAGACACTAACAACAAGCAGAAGCAGCATGACGGACGGACGTGAAATCCCCGTAAATGACAGAAAGCTAGTGACACACCGAAGAGATGATTGTTGATGTATGATACCAGTGAAGAATCAGCTTGCTAAAACCCCCAAAAAACACATTTCTTGCCGAAGAAATTCACCGTGGGGTTTCGTTGCTCAGGGGTTTCGTGAACAAAACAACTTCACAAATGAAGCCTTCTACCGTAATTAAACCATTAAACCATTTTGCTTGAAGTAACTCTAATAACCGCCGCGAAAAAAAGTAGAGCTGATAAAGGAGGACGTGTTTCTATTATGATGATATTACGATCGTAGTGCAAAGGCACAGACCATTCGTGGTATCCATCAAGTTTTCCAAAATCCCGCGTCGCAGCCTCACCGTTTTTCACTCCGCCAAAGAGTTTCTAAAAGCTTTTTACTAAATTGCTCAACAGGGCACACCTTCTCTGTTTAAGAATCCTTTCTGGGCTGCTATGCAGCAGTGCTGTCGTTAAGGAAATAATAACGTTTTTTTTTTTTTTTCTTAAAAAGGTGTTAATAACGATAAACCAAATGAATAACGCATCATTCTTCCTGCTTTGAAGGGACATCGTCATCCGGTGCGTCTATCTATACCTGGTCCAGCAGCACATAAAATACTAAAAGCTCCATCATGATCAAGAAGGTAGAAGAATAATCTTCGAGGGCTCGCTAAATCGCTAGTGTTTTGACTTCCGCTTCAACCCGCGGGTACAGAATTCTATTTTATGCTCTTCCTGAATAATCTACCTAAACACCTATCTGAAATTATGTAATATACCAACGCTGATCGCTGAAAAGGAGAATTTGCCAAACGATATCCAGCTAAACTAAAATACAGAAGTTAGCATCAACTCAGGACTCCGTTTACTCAATAACAAACATCTGCCAAACAGTAGCATAACGAGAAAAGACACCGAGAGAGTGAGAGAATCTTTACGTCTGTCGCCACTGCTAATATTTGCTCCATGCCCAAAGGTGTCGTGTTTTACTGCCACAGGAGAGAAGGATGGCTCTAGAACAGAACTATTAGGAGCTTATTTCCCCACAAAAAAGAATGGGATAAATCGGTTTTTCATTCTCACTGAGCCGCCGCACAACACAAAGGTTGATCCTATCCCCTCCTGAGGACTAAAATAGTAGTTGAAGTGCTAACAAAAATAACGTAAACGCGATATTAACGACAAAAAAAAACAATAATAATAATAATAATAATAGTTAGTTCAGTGAGAAAAGAGAAGGAATGAAAGACACACAAATAAACAGGGCATGAATAAAGTGAAAGTACGCAATGTACGCTTTGAAGACGATCCTCAGAAAGATGAGCTAACGAATTGTAGTTTCGCAGTGCAGCACTCTATTACAACATCAGTGGCATAATTATCTAATTGGCACCGTATTTCAACTCAAAACTCCAACCCATGAGTGTACTCTCAACGACTGGGTCTTGTCATTTAGCGGTGATTTGACTTGATCTCAGGACGTCAGAAAGTGCTGAAGGGAGAGACGAGAGTCTCAAATGGGAGACGAGGGCGATCCAGCACCCGCTCTAGACGCCAGCTGAGAAAGTTTTTTTGACCTTTCCGAATCAATTGCGTAGAGATTGGGAGCACGTCGATTGGTCATCTGGAAGAAGTCGTCCTCGGGGAACTCAAGATCAAGTCCGCTCGTGCTAAGAGCCGGGTTACTGTAATTGAGGCGGTTAGGCGAGTGCTTTGCGCGACTCTCGTGGCGAGATGCTGCGTTCCACCGACCTCCTAGCGTTCCACTAGGGAGACTGTTTCGCTTAGATTGATAACGGGAGCTGAGCCGCCCACGCCCAGAGCGAGCTCCATCGTCGTTATAATAGCTACTGCGATGGTTAGAAGATCTTCGCCGGTTGCGGTTCGATTGCGGTGAACCGTATGGACTGCTGCTGCGACGGCTTCTGGACATACGACTGTAGATGCTATTCCGGTACGATCCAAAAGACGACGAAGCGCGGCTTAAGGGTCTTCGAGGTAGATCTGGGCGTGGGCGACCAATAGCGACGATCTCGGAACTCCGGGTAGAATCACTACTACCAGAGCTTGACACTCGACCAAAACTTCTGCTTCGGCTTGTGCTTCTCTTTTCAGACCGCTCTTTTTTCTTTTCCATCTTTAGGCGTTGCTTCTCTTCTCTCTTAAGTCGCTTTTCTTCTTTCTTTCGCTCTTTCTCTTCTTTCTTTCGCTGTTTCTCTTCTCTTTTTTGTTCTTCTTTGAGTCTTTTGCGCTCAGCTTTCCTCTCCTTCTTTCTCAAGATCGCAGACTCGTCACTTTGAGAGGACTCATCACTGCTCTCTCTTTCACTTGAGAGGGAAGAGTCGCTGTAGTCGCTGGAGTCACTGGAGTCGCTGCTGATGACACCGAGTTTCACTCGCTGTATTTGCTGCTGCCGACGTTTTTTTTTCAATATCACTGCTTCCGCGGGCTCCTCATGAAAATGAATTCCGCCGTAGTGGCGTCCCTCAATAGTGGTCATCTGATAAATAGCAGAAACATCGGCGTTATTGTACAGCGTCGCAGTGCAAAGCCGAACATAGCGCTTGAGAATAACACGATCCTCAGTTGACTTATCGTGTGCCATAACGTTCTTGGTCACCGCACGGTATGCTTCTTCGGAAAGCAGAACTTGACCGTTCTTACCAATCTCAGCGAGAGTTTCAGCTAGCGCAGTAGGGGCACCCATAAAAAAAAAAGAACCGCCCCAGGAGCGTCGGGCGTATGCAGGGCCGCTACTGATACCAACGTTTACTCGAAGACCATTCCACTGAGCTATGTACTTGGGAGCTGGTAGTCGAGCAGTAGGGGGGTGCACGATGCCGCGCGTGACAGCTTCCTCTTGCCGCTCTGCAGCCTTGTACACTTCATCCAACGCCGTTCCCCAGAAATGCTGGAACAGTGTTTCTTGCAGATCGACGCTCATGATGGTGGCTTGCACCGGATCGTCAGCAGCGATGGTAAATCGGCCGCTGTAGTATGAGACTTCGTAAAACTTGTACTTGGTAATCAACTTTCTTACTATTTTGGCGTATTCTTCCATGGCTTTTCGCATTTCCACCGGTTCCTGAGCCCATATCCATGCTTCACCGTAGATTCGAGTGCAAACGATGGTAATCTCCCCCTCCTCTGACTTATGCGGCGGTGTACTCGACCCAGACGTTCTTCTGCAGCAGAAGCAGTACGCAAGAATGAAAAGTAATAAGAAAACTAAGCCCGTACCGATGAGAATAAAGCCAGCCAACGCATACTTGGTCATTTTGAACAAACCACAGGAAACATCAGTCTCCTGCGCTGCTGTGCGTACGACCGCTGGTACTCCCTGAGGAAAGATCTGGTGTGGTGGGGAGAACGATAAGAGAGTCAGAACTACACAGCATAAAGCGTGAGAGGACGGATGCAAGGCTTTCCGCCTCTGGATCTTATACTCTACTGGCATTTAACACAAGTGCCTAAAAGTGTCCTAACACAAAGAAAGTAGTTCTTGATCTTTAAATACAACAGCTGGTCTGCGCCATAAGAAAGTTATGGTTGTGAGTCGGCGGTCGTCTCTTAATCACTTGAAGGAGTTGCGTTCTCTTCTGTGTGCAGAGCAACGTTTATGAAGTAAAAACACACTTAAATAATACTATAAAAACATGTTTTTAGATTGAAAAGTATTCAAGAAGCCGAAAGAACAACTCAATAGCATGAAAATGATAGAATAATGCATTCATAGTTGGCGCTCACAATTCAGCCTAAGAGCACAACAAAACCAAAAAAAGAAATAAAACAAAGCAGAGAAATAACTTTTTTCTATTGTCATGAAAAGAGATATTCGTGAGATGATCAACGACGAAAGTAATAATAATAATCATATTTATGCAATAGCTAGCTGCTCTACTATTTTCGCTCACTGCAACTAGCCTAGTCTATTTCGCCTGGGACGCATGTGCATGAGCGTAGAAAGAGACACACACCGTCCATGTGCGACACGTAATGGGGTCACAAGGGCCGAAGCACTGTAAGGCATACTAGACCTGGCGCTCTTCGGCATAAAGTTGTGTGGATTGCCTGTTCGGGGCCTCTGCTGGGACTTCATTCCGCTCCACCTCCACATCATCGTGTGGATGGTCTTCCTCTTCCTCTGCCTCCTCCTCACTATTGTTGAGCTGTGAGGCTCGCCGCTGCAGCCCTCCGGTGCGGCGGAACATCTCTCTGTCCTTTTCCTCCTGCTCCTTCTTCTTCTGGATCTGATCGACCTCGAACGCCGAGATGAGAGTGACGTACTCGTACAACGGAGCAAAACCTGAAGCGGGGAATGGTGGAAATTCCCTCCGCGCCACGGTGACGAGCTCGTACACCAGTGTCGGAACCGTGAGGGACGGAAGCCGGAGAAGATAGGGATGGGACAAGTACTTCGTTCGATCCTTTTTCGAGTTCTTCGTGCACTTTGAGTCTTGCGTTTCGTCCTCCGCCCCAAGCGACAGAGATTGCAATTGGCCGTCATCTACAATTTCCTTCAGGTGGAACTTCTTGTGTAACGATTTGTGGGTTTTGAACGTCATCTCGTAGGTCTCACTGGTCATTAAGGTTTGTCCTCCATGTGCCTGATGGGACAGCTCGAACGCTATACGGCCACCCGTCCCACCATAATCGACGCATCCCGTCCCGTTATTTTTGATCACCTCCGAGGCGGTGGAGTGCAATCCAATACACACACGTAGTCCGCTCCAAATAAGGTCATATTCGGAAGCAAATGCTGAGGTGGCAAGCCGCTCTGGATCTTCCTTTTGCCGCTGCACCTCTTTTTCAATGTAGAGATTATCAAAAAACTTATCGAACGGCAGCTGCAGCAGACGATGGTGCAGGTGCTGCGCGAACTTCAGCGCCGTAACGGCATTTCCTGTCACTACCATGAACAGCCCCGAGCCACTGCACCACCACTCGTAGCAGTCGTACTTTTTAATCATTCCGCGAACTACACAGTTAAACGCATGAATGGCATGCGCTGTCCGGACCCGATCTCGCTTCCAGAACATCACGCTTTGGTCCACATCTACACAAATAAAAGTCAAACGCTTCGAGGAGGAAGTCGGTGCGCTGCTGTTACTCTTTTTATCGCTAAAGCAGCACCCGACTAGACAAGTAATAAAGAACAGGAGGGAAAAGATGGAAGTGAGAGCAATGCCTACTGCAAAGATAAGAATAGTCAGTGTAGTTTCCCCGCAGGTATCCGCTGCCGCAGAGGCTAAGCATAGTGGACTGGTGAGAGCTTCGAGTAGTCCACCTTGCAGCCAGCCATTGCTGGTGCGTCTAGGAAACAGAAGACCTAAGAAGAAAACACTGAACAGTGTCTGGCGTACCGATCCTCTTGCAAAGAAACAATTCAACTCCATATCTACTTTTTGCGGAAAAACTAATCGTATTACACACAAAAATACATCAATAAATAAATAAATAAATGTATAACTGAGTGATTAATGTACAAACAGATATCTGCAACTCAACTCACCGTTCCGAGTTACAGATAATAGTATTAAAAAAAAAGAGTTAGACTAGTTTTCAATGTTTTACACGCAGACACCAGATCATTGAAAAGAAACGAGAAGAACAAGAAAAGAAAGAATAGGAATATGACTCCTCGAAGAGCAAATGAGACAGTGGACTCTGGTCTTAATGAGTCAAGTTCCCATCAACTCCCGTACCTCCAATAATAGTAATATATATATATATATATATATATATTACTGAAGCCCACACTCGCATCGTTCAATCCATTACATTTACGAAGCATATCTTATACTCGTACCCCCCCCCCCCCCCGTTTATTCAATAGAACTGATGTGGGATCCGAAGATGGCGACAATCTGGCATCCAGAAAAAGAAATTTTAAAATCCAGAATCCTCAGTACACCGAGTTTCGTGATAGATCTCCGCGTCCTCCAGCAGCTCGATGAGGGTTACACGAGAAGAGATTGTCTTTGCGATTATCGTCCTAATCCTAGTTCGAAATATTGATTCCTCTTTCCAGATACCGGTGATTCTTACAACTTCAGTTTGTACCGTTTCAGCTGCATCTCTGCGTCTTTCTTCTCCTCATCTGTCTTTTCTTCCCATAAAACGTATATAAGCGCTGCAACCGACAAAAAGAAGATCGACACCATGGATAAAAACCAAGGTGGACTATCTTCAGGATGCTTATTCCAGCTCGGTATAATGACTAACACTAACGCGGTAAACGGGGAGGAGAGTTGTGTGACGATACTACAGAGCGCCACAGAGTAGTGATTCAGATATGCGGCTCCTAAGTAGTTGAACACAAAGCCTAGAGTGTACAGGAAACCGTACAGAGTGTTGTCCTTCTTTGTGAACACGCATTCAATTCCCTCCATAAAGTTGACCCATGTGTTTCGCACATCACGACTGGACCCAAACCAGGGAAGAGCATCTGCAGGGAGTAGCGCCAAGGTTATCACCAGCTGCCAAAAAGTGCCTGTCGCAAGCATGAAGGCTTTCACGCTTGTGTCGTCGCCTTCCCTTTCCTGCAACTCTCTGTAGTGCTTCTGGAAGGGAGTAGCCTGACGGGCAGGATCGTACGGACGGCGAGACTTTCGGCGGTTCATTCCGAGCTGAATCCCAGTCCCCATGCCGATGAATCGACCTTGACGTCTCCGCTGAGGCTCCTGCGGGTGCCGCTGGAGATCGAGAATTTCACTGGCCCCTTCACCGTCGTCCACTGGGAGGTGAAGCACTCGATTCCCGTCCTGCTCTTCCCCACGGAACACTACTTCACTAGCCCCACTGCGAAGCACGTCATGGATTGCACTAGCGTCGAGCTCTCGATAGTACTGCGCTCCTTCAAGAGAGCTGCAGGGGTCCCGATTCACCAGCTCGTGACCGTGCTTCTCCGCCTCTTCGACTTCTTCTGTGTACTCCTCCTCGGTGTACTCGTACTCCTCACCGGCTCCACCATCCCTATCTCCGTCCACGTCCACGTCTAGTGCACGACTGTGCTCGTGTGGAAAGGATGAGTCGCCTTCTTGCTGACTCTTATTCCACCTGCCACTGAGAGGAGCGGGGAGGATGGGCGTTGGCGCCGATGGGAAACCAGAGAAAGCCCCGGCGCTAGTCTCTTGTTTCAGAGCAGTGAAGTTGTCCACGTGTGGCTGAGGGCTGAAGCGAGTCCCCTCCTTCACATTATCTGTTTTGTCTCCCATGTGGCCTGAATCCTCCTCTCGCAGAACTCCAGCGGTCACGCTTTGAGAGGCACTCCAATGATGCGCGGGATTCACAAAATTCCCAGAGCTCTCTCCACCTGCAGCGTGCAGGTTCCCATCACTGTGATTAAAGAACAGCTGATTGGTAGTGCTGTTGAGCATAGAGGATGATGACATTCGTCGCCCCAAACCCTTAGAGGTGTTTTGATAACCCTGACGGCTCGCACTGTGCTCTCGTGCGCTTGGAACGTTGGTTAGACTAGACCGCATCATCTGGGTCAAGTTGAGATCCAGATACGACCTGCGCATCCGCCTCCGAAGTCCTCGGCCAGAGCTTTGAGCATGGCTTCCACTGATGCTCTGCACGCCAGTCGCTTCGGGACGGATGAAGCTCCCACTGCCGCCGGCAGCGGTGTCAGGGTTTCTGTTTCGCTGACCACCGTCCGGATGCAAAGGCGTTGGGGACTTGTTTGCCGGGAGGGGAGAGATATCGGCGGGCTGTGCTGCTGAGAAGGTACCGCTGAAGCCCTCTGCGGCGGTGATACTCATGGTGAACTCCTCAGAGGTGTTGTAGTGCACCGGTCCAGTTTTACCACTCCCTGAGCCGCAGACAGAACCGGAGGCCGCTTTGTTCAGCTTCACGGTCTTCGCTTCATGCTCTTTGGCGGCCTTCTTCTTCCGGAGACGACGTCTCTTGCGCATCTTTTTCTGTGAGAGCTGAACGTCACCGTGCTGCTGCCGAATAGAGTTTTCCACCTCCTCTTCCACATACTTCCGTTCGAGCCACTCGTTGAACTCGGAGTCGTACGTGTACACAATCATGTACAGGGACTGCCAGACGTTCATCACAACGCGCAGAGGGATAGATAGAAAGAATATACAGATCCAAGCGATCTCACCAAAAGAGGGGGACTTCACCATCGTGTACACCGTGACAATAAACACACCCAATATCGTCAATACAAAAACAGAAACAATAGATCGATTTAGGTACTTCCGGTCATCTCGAAGGATCCACTTCGAGAGAAAAACTGCATAAATTGGCGACAAATTCATAAAAAGTGCTTGAAGCACTTCACTGGTGTACGTCGCAGCATAAGCAGCCATCCAACTGTTGACTGAATCAGTCATACCAACCAGAAAAAGTAACCAATTACCACGCCAGCTCTTCGCAAATGACATTCTAGGACGATGGACTATCAAATGTACAATTTGAACTACTAGAAAAAACACGAAAAAGATGACTCCCGGTAGTGCGAATACAGTGTAATTACTAGCTCGAGTGCTGGCGGGGAAGCTAGAGAGCCAAAAATTCAGCATGATAATTTGCAGAAAATTTCCAATAGAAACAAGTAAAAGCAAGACTATAATCCAGATGATGTGCTCCCATGTCCAGGACTTTAGGTTCTTCCGGAACCCCTTATACGCTTCAACAATTGTATAAAACACGTTTCGCTTCTTCTTCTCCAGCTTAGTGCTTTCTGTCGGAGAGCATTCCAACTTACTTTCGGACGCAAGATCAAAGTCACTGCTGCCGTACATTTTGGAACCAACGATATTTTCTTCATTCTTTAGATGGGCAGAGTAGTGTACCGGTGAGAGGTGCACGAAGGTCATAGAAGAATCACTGCAGTGCCTTTTCGCTGGAGTATCATCGCATCCCGCCTCGAATGCGTACGAGGAAGGCAAGCCGTTCCATAGATACATTTTTTGGAACTCACTTCTCTGCGTGGGCCGCTGACTGTTTTGATGAAGGGTTGGCTTCGGTGGTTTAGACATCAAAGGGACTCTGCTAGCCGAGCTTTCCAGGGTTTCCGCTCCACTGCTGGTGTTCGTGGTGGTATTCCCCTGTGCAACCGGCACCGGGCTCCTGTTCGGCCCATCGTTTGTGTTACCTGCGCCGTGTAGAGGGGTGGCGTGGCGAACAGCGTCGTCGAGAAAGCTCCCGCTTCCCATAGGAGATGCTGCGACTCGTTCGGCCGGGCTGGGAGGGAGGGGTGGCGGAGCCGACCGCACCGGTTTCCCCTCTCCGCCCATTTCTTTCGGTTGGCTAGTGGCGCTGGTGCTGCTGCTACTCACCGGGCTGCTGTGTCTCGTCTCTTCGGCGACCGTTTCCTCCCCTTCCTCACGGATCCGTCCACCGTCCGAACAGCGAAGCGGTTGGCGTTGAAACGCCTCCGTCAGCACATCGGCGTCACGGTGGCGAACCGGCGAGTAGAAGCTCCGATCGCGCTCCACACGGTCTGTAGGCGAGGGCAGGTGAGTCGTTCGCGTAGAAAAAGGAACGCATGTACCGCCGGAGTCGTATCCCGCGAAACCAAAGTGCTGGTAGTACGCGGTGCTCTCCAGGGAAGCATTCGGTGGGGAGAGGTGGCTGTGAGGCGTGTCGTCTCCACTCCCGGTCGCTGTCACACTGCGACCCCGCGCGATGGGATCCACCAAGCGATCGTGGGGCGCTGAGCTGCACTCCGTACTGGAACTGTCGGACTGCTGGCACTGAAGGGGGTCGCTGTTTAAATCCATCGATGTGTGGTGAGATGTGAAAGAAGACTCGCGTTCCGCGGAAAGGGGGGAGAGGGTCTGCAAGCCATGGCTGTGAAGGTGCTGATTCGGGTTGGCGTGCAGGTTACGCACTCGCGGAGCCCTATCCACCGCAACACTCTTTTCAGAGCGCGGGGACGATGGGGTGGTAGGCGCCGACATCACTTCCCGCAGACTTCACTGATGCCGTTGACGGAGCAGAGCCGTTCAGCAGAGGAAGGACGACCACCCCACACCGAGAAGCCAGTAAAGGGTTCAATAACCCGAATGATCTCTGTCCACAAGGACGATGCGTTCACCGCGTGTGGTGCTAAGCGATATCTGGCCACAGTCTTTTGATTCGACGAAGAAAATACTAAACTATACTCAAAAAATAAAAGCACAATAGGATTAACAGAAATATGATACGTTATGTAAGTACCAATTGAACCAATCTGGGGAGATGATCTGTTAATGGATGCAGCCTGCACTCGCCGAAGGTAGCGAGTGAGAAGAAAATCGGATCCAGTTGAAAACGTTACTTTTAGTTCTTAGTGCCAAAGAGTATCAAAATTAAATTTCAGAAGTTCGAAATATCATGAATTAATGTTATTCTAAAAAGAGGAAATTCTGTGCTGGATGTTCTAAATAAAAGGAATTTGATAATTTGGTCACTGAAAAACTTAAAGAGTTAGATTATTTTAAAAGTAAAACATATCATTCAAAATCAAATATATAAAAAGTGTTTCACCAGTTGGAATTGTTGTTGATGTTTGACAAAATAGATCTTTCCAAAATAAAAAATACT